>CAOKZL010004283.1:0-37779 GCA_948472985.1 Iguana delicatissima
TGGGTCTCTTGTAAAACCACCACACCGTGTGGCATCATTGCCAGCAGGGGAAGAATCTCCTTCGTCTCTCAGCCATCCTCAGGCCTCTCACATTCCAGATGGTAATTCTCAGGGACACCATTTTTTTTATTAATTTTATTAATTCCCCCCCTTTTTTTTTCTCCCCAAGAGATCTAGATTCTAAACTATCAAATAACTAGGTGATAATTCCAAGATTAACAATAAAATAACCTTATTAAAACCAACCTGATTAAAAATAACCTTATAGAAAACAGGTTCATTTCTCTCCCAAACAAGGATTGGTTTTGAAGTAACATCTCTGAATTCAATGGTATAATATAATGCCAAATCATTGTTTTGTTAGCTTCCAAACCAGCACAGTCCACTCCATCGAAAACTACTCAGTCCAGGTCAGTCTCCAACCTCTCCATCTTTCTGGTCTCCCGTCCCTCTGGTTCACTGCTCCTAACTGGCTCCTCTCTACCTCCTCCGGCAAACCCGAAGGTGTAGTCTCACTAATATGGGATAGGTTTGGAATGGTCAGGGAAAGAAGGGATGGAGAAGCAGACACGGGGCCATCCGGGTCAGGAGGGCAGGACGGAAGAGAGGAGGACAGGGCATCAGGAGGTGCGGGGTAGGGAGGGGGCGGCCACGGAGGGGAAGACAGAACCCGACTCGGCTTCGGGAGGCCTCATCGATCTGCTATCAAGTTCTTGCGTACAAACTTCTACTTCTTCTGAAAATAAAAGCGGAGAAGCTACCGACTCCGCGCCAAATGTTTCCTCTATCACAATCTCTGTCACCATCTCTTCAGGAAAGCCCTCAGGACTTCCACCCAACAGTAGCACCGCCTGTCCCTCTACCACCGATTTTTCTTCCGAACAGTTTCCTGGTTTGAGTGGGGAGCAATCCCTACATGTATTCAAAGCCTCTTCAGCTAATAACTTCCTACTGTGAAACTTTGGCTGCCTGTTTTGTCTGATCTTTGTTTTTCCTTTGCTTTTCAAAGCAAATTGCTCTAATAAAAGTCCTTTCCTCTCTTTATAAGCCTGCAGATCTTTCCTAACTTCTTCATTCTGCTCATTGATGCCACTTACAGTCTGTAGAACGGATTCATACTCCTCCTGCTTTCTTTCCCCCACTGGCTTCCTCAACAGGCTCCTGCCATAATCATTCAACTCTTGGAGGGCCTCTCTGAGCGAATCCACCCCCAAGTATGCTCTGTTTTGCATTTCTCTCAAACAAAAGTCCCTCTGCAAAAAGTCTGTGGCTTCCCCCGGTTCTGTGAAAACACTGTCTAATTCAAACTCTTTGGTAGATTCCTCCAACAGTCCTAAAAGGTTTCCCAGTTTTTCTGCATTCAAATAATATGTTTCTTTATACTGATCAAAGTAAATGAACTCCTCCAAAAAGCTTTCAACGGTAGCCAGACCCAGGGTTTTTCCTCCCCCCTCCTCTCTGCCTCTTTCCATGGTTACAGCAGGCTTTAGCAGTCCAGAGTCTACATTCAGTTTTGCTTGCTGAGTTTGTTTGTTTGCTAAATGGCTGCCTGCCTCTTTTGCTGCCAAAAGGTTGTTTCTTTGGGCTTTTGAATATATTCTTTTTGCTGAATGTCCTTCTGGAGTCTAGAATCCACTTTTAATTCTCCTTGCAGTAAGTTTGTGCTGCCCTTCCAGGCAGTTTCTGTTTCTGCCATGGCTGCCACGCCCTGTTCTTTCCGAGCTGACTCCAATGTTTTCTCCCTCCCTTCTTCTTTCTGGCTTTCTCCTTGTAAAACCTCCTTCCCTGGAGTTTCTAATATTTCCTTGGCACTACTAGAAGCCAGTCCAGCCCCAAATCCCTTCTCAGTTTCCAAAACCATAGTACTCACAGTCTTATTGTGCTTGTTTGCCAGTTTCAAAAACTCTTCAGTTTATTTCTCATTCCTTTCCTGGGAAGCTACTGCTTGCTGTAAAGTCTCTGCAAGTTTTCCTGGGGCTGAGTTTGATCTGCCCCAAACCCCTCAAAATTCTTCTTTTGAGGTTCCATTCTTGACTCCCCTGATACCTGAAGGGTTCCACTGCCTACCCCAACTAGTGAGGTTGCAGCATTTTCACTGGATTCAGGAGAATCCACTGTTTTCCGGAAAGGTATTGAGGAGCTGTAAAAAGCACAACCTCCTCCTTTGAAAACAGGGCTATGGCTAGGGCTAGGGCTAGGGTTAGGGCTAAGGTTAGAGTTAGGGTTAGGGCTAGTGTTAGAGTTAGAATTAGGATTAGGGTTATAGTTAAGATTAGGGTTAATATTAGGATTATCGTTAGGGTTAGAGCCATATGAGTTATGGTTAGGATGCGGGTCAGGGCCAGGATTAGAGTTAGGGTTAGGGCTAAGGTTAGATTTAAGATTTGAGTTAAAGTTAGGT
The DNA here is from genome assembly GCA_948472985.1 of Iguana delicatissima. Classification (NCBI taxonomy): domain Eukaryota; kingdom Metazoa; phylum Chordata; class Lepidosauria; order Squamata; family Iguanidae; genus Iguana; species Iguana delicatissima. Next base: position 2,402 of record CAOKZL010004283.1, read on the forward strand.
TTCAGGTCAGGGCCAGGATTAGAGTTAGGGTTAGGGCTAAGGTTAGAATTAGAGTTACTGTTAGGGCTAGGGTGAGGATTAAGATCTGTGTTAGGGTTAGGGTGAGGGTGAGGGTAACATTTAGGGTTAGAGCTAGGGTTAGGTTTAGGGTTAGCTATTCACTTTCTAGGGTTAGGGTTAGGCTTAATGTTAGGCGATGTTTAAGTATTGGGTTTTTAGGGTTAGGGTCACGCAAGCATTACAGATTTGTCTGAAACCACTCTGCCAAGGCTCTGTTTTGCTGAATCTGCCCATAGACCTCCCTGAGGAAGTCAGGACCAGCATGTCTCATTGTGGCTGTCACCTGGAAAGGCACTGGCTCCTCTTTCTGCCACTTCTTAGCCCAGCTCTCATTTACCCAGTGTTCTGCAACAAGAGCAACCCACCCCTCTAGGCCCACCTGCCAATTAACCCACTGGGTAAACTTTCCAAAGTTTTGGTTGAGAAAAGTAGCCAGAAACTTTAGGCACAATGCTGGTAGGTTAAGGCCTCACTCTTCCATTTTACTAAAGGCTACCGCCTGAGGCAGGGAAAAGCAGACATTCCTTAGAGGAATCAGAAAACCAGTTTTTCAGCCTTCAGCAGGTTTTGTTGGGGGTGGATAGACTGTGGCCAAATTTAAGGCCAGAGGCATGAGGAAAGTTTTTATGTACACTGCCTTCTGGTAAACATTCAATTTCCACAGTTTCCATTTGTCAAAATATTCCTTCATTTTCTCTAAACAAAGATGCCAATTCTTTTCCCACCCAAAAGGTTTAATTAAGAACAATAAACCTAACATTTTATACTCCTCTAATTTCTCTAGTTTTTCATTTTCATTTTCATGTTGTGTCTGATGTTTCATTGCTACCGTGTTCACTGGAGATAGAAATAAGACATCTTCTTCTCTAAAGAAAGAGATCAAATGGCTTTTCTGTAGATTTATCTGAGCCCTGAAGCCCGCTCATAGCCCTCAAACACATTCAGAAGTGAAAGAATCTCTTCGGGACTTCCAGTTTGGTGAGAAATGGGTGAAGAGGGCAGAGCGATTGTCTCTTCATCTCATAACGTCTAAGTGGTGGTGATCTGCAGGTAATGAAGACACAGAACCTGCAAAAGGATTCTCAGGTTCTAGGGACACCTGAAGATCCCTGGACAGACTGCAACTGTGCCCCAGGAGATTGCCGCTTGACAAAGAGCAACAACTGCAGAGGGCAGTAGTACAGGAAGTGGAACCACCATTCTGACAAGTGGGCAGAGAAATTCTCTTCTCTTCTCTCACACCGCATTCAGTCTGCCAGACCTCTTGAGCTTAGTGAGTGACTATACTTAATATATTAAAAATCAAGAAGATTTCATTGTCTGTTGGACTAGCCCCTCCAAAGTTGGAAGCTCTCCTGTTTGGCTGTTGGTTTCTTTTTTTAAGCTAGAGGTTTCAAGCTAGAGGTTTTGTAAAAAAGCTTGAAGTGACTTTTTTATATATATTTAGCATTAAATCTTAAGAATATTTCAATGGGAAAACCTTTATGTGACCCGTGGAAAGAAATTTAAAGGAGTAGAATTGTGTGTGTGTGTGTGTATGGTGTTTCCTTTTCATTTATATTTGTCTCTCTGAAGTTATTTAGAATTTAAGATATTTGGACAACAAGAGAGCAGAACATCATGGTGAGATAGTTGTGGAAAGAGCAGAGTGTCTGGCTGTTATATACTTTTGTTTTTAATAGAAATGTATCAATTTAATAGTGAACTATTACAGAAGCTCCTATTTATTAATATTAAGACACTCCTCTTTATTAACAACAGAATACTGTTGAGTCTACAGAGTGTGCAGAGTGTGCTGGCAAGTGTTCAGATACTCCCTTTTTGTAACTCAGAGAGCATTCTGGAATAGAGATAGATGTTGCTAGTTTTTTTTTTCTTTTGACTTTTGATTCTTAACTCCTATTGATTTTTGGAAAAATATTTTTCATTTTTCTCTTCCCTTTAGAGTATTTCTATTTTTGAATAATCTTTTTGTTTTTCTGGGATTTGTGCAAGAGCTGGTGCTAGACCCCAAATTTGGACTGATATTTTTTCAAAAGATAAATACATATATATGTATATATTCCCTTATTCTTGGAGAGTTTGGTTTTCTCTCTCTCTCTCTTTCTCCTTCCCACACCCTTGGATTTGTGATTTTGGTTTTTCCAAAGATTAATGAAAGTGACCAAAGAAGGCTAGAGGAAGATAGAAGAAGGTTTGTGGAAGTTACAAGGAAGAGAACAAAGAAGGAAGGAACGAAGAGGGAAGAAAGGAGGGAGGGAGGATGGGAGGAAGGAAGGAAGGAAAAAAACAGGTGATAGCAGGAGGGAGGAAAGAAGGAGAAGAAAGAACTAAGAAGGTTGAAATACATGGAAGAAGATAGGAGAAAGTGGAAGAACGTGTTATAAGAAGGTGAGAGTCTGAAAAAGAACAATGAAAGACTAAAGAGGGCAAGAGAGGAGAGATAGGATAAGAGGACAAGATGACAAGCATTAAAACAACAGCCAAAACAAATGAATCTTCATACCCACAAACTGGAAGAGCTTCAATAGAGGAAAGTGTTTCCTTCTACATGAGAAAATTTATGGAAGAAATACAAGATTTTAGAAAAGAAACAGGACAGAAATTAGAAGAATTTAATACGATGCAAACCTTTCTAACACGTTAAAAAGGAGGTTAAAGAAAACAAAGAAGAAATACAGATTTTGAAAAGAGAAACAAAGGGCATAAATCAAGAATCAGAAAGACAACTGGATCAGCAAGCATTAACCGAGTTAAGAGAGAAGGAGTCGTGGCTTTGATTTAGAGATGTGGAGGAGTCCCCTAATGAGAATATAAGAAAGAAGATAATAGAGGAACTGGCAATGAATCTAGAGAGTACTGAAGAATTTCTAGAGACAGAAGTGGACCAAGTTTAAAGAATTAGTTCCCTAGCAGCTAAAAAGAAAAATCTTCCAAGGCACCTAATTGTACAATGTGTGAGGAAAACAATAAGAGACCATATTCTGGAAGTTCATCTAGGGTTAGGATTTCTAAGGTTTCTAGGGAATTCTAGGGAATTCGAATCGAAGGGAAAAGATTAATAATATTGAAGGAAATATTGGCACGTTTGTTGAAAAAGAGAAAAGACTATCTCTTTTTAGTGGAAGTTCTAAAAGGGAAGGAATTTCATTCAGCTGGGATAAACTCGAAGGAGTTAACCTCACCTATAAAAAAGAGAGACGTAGTATAAATTCAATAGAGAAAGCCACAGAATTCTTGAAAAGATTAAGGAAAGAACTCCAAAAGACATCTAAAAATTTAGAAGAAGACAATCCAGAACTTGATGATAGTGACATTTTAGAAAAAGACTTGAGTGAAAGAGTGGAAGGAAAACAAAGGAAATATTTGAAGAAAGATGCTGGAGAGAGGAAACTGCAAGAAGAGAGAAGCCTGATTGACTTGGAAACTTTAGATTAAGAATAGGAGAAACAAGAAGTGGAACAAAGAAAAAAAATCCTAATAAGTAGGTGGCAGGATTTAGAGGATTAGAAAGTTTGGGAAGAACCCAGAAGGAAGAGGGAGAGTGGAGGGGAGTGGAAAGCTTGTAGAGGGGCATTTTAGAAAGAGATTAAATCAAGGGAGAAAAAGGGGGAAAATAAAACTAATTACACTTATCGTGCTAAGACATTAATGTTTTTATTGATTTTTTTGATAATTGTAGAGGTGCTTTGTATGAAGCAATAGAAGTTAAAGGTATCCAAGTGAAAGATCAATAATTTAAAATAAGAGCATTCGCTGATGATCTAGTAATAATAATGCAGGAACCTAATCAAGGGATTAAGAAACTGAAACAGATCTTGGATGAATCTTTAGCTGGCTTTAAGATAAATAAGGGGAAAACTTTATTTCTTACTAAAAATATGACATATAGCGAGGATCAACATTTATCACAATCATCTGGTTTTAAGGTGGTAAAGAAGGTGAAATATTTAGGAATAGAGCTCTCAAAAAATAACATTGATCTATTTCATAATAACTATAAACATTCTTGGCAAGCAACCAAACGAGATTTAGAAAGATGGGGTAAAATAGACCTATCAATAATGGGGAAAATAGCCACCATTAAAATGAACGTGCTGCCTAAGATGATTTTCTTGTTTAATAGTTTACCAATATCTATAGATAATACAGTTTTCAACACATGGAATAAAGATCTAGCACGATTCATTTGGAATGGGAAAAAGCCTCGTATTGATAAATTTAAAAGAGACAGTCGAAAAGGGCAGCATGGGATTACTGGACCTGAAATTATACTATCAAGCATGTGCCCTCTCATGGATTTATGAATGGTTAAGATTAGATAATGAAAGGCTTCTAACATTGGAAGGAGAGGATCTTCCATGGGGTTGGCACATGTATTTATTTTGTGACAAGATAAAGATGAACAAAGCCTTCAATAATCATATAATAAGAAAATCACTTTTAAACGTCTGGTTACAGTTCAAAAAGAAGTTTTATGTAAAAATCTGACTATGGGCCTCTATACATGAAGCTTTCTATAGAAAAGATCGACCAAGAACAAGAAAATGGATAACCTATAGAGATCTGCTCAAGATTGAGAATGTAAATGTATGACCAAAGATGAGTTAATAGAAGCTGGATTAATATCACATTGGTTATTGGTGACACAACTTTTAGCCAGAACAAAGATTAAGAGTCCGGGTATCATGGTAAATGAGAATGAATTTGATAAGATTATTAAGAAAGGAACAGGCCACCTTATTGGAAAGATTTACAGGTTATTATTGGAAAGAGATTTAGAGCAGGAAATAATAAAAACAAATATGATCAAGTGGGCGCAGGATATTGGTCGTCCAATACAGTTAGAAACATGGGAAAGGTCATGGTACAATACAAATAAATGGTTAAAAGCATGCCATTTTAAAGAGAACTATAAAATATTTAATAGATGGTGTTATAAAAAATTGGAAAGATGACCAAAAGTGCTGATCACAAGTGCTGGAAATGCAAGGGCAAGGGGACACTGTTCCATCTATGGTGGAGCTGTACTGAAGCCCAAAAATATTGTGGAATATTACATGAGCAAATAGAAAAGGCATTAGAGAAGAAATTTGACTTATCTCCGGAAATATATTTATTAAACATGATTGATCAAATTCCAAATTTGACATCACCGCAACAAAAATTATTATTATATAGTATAACTGTGGGAAAGATGGTGTATGCAGAAGCATGGAAGCAAACGAACTCACCGTCCTTCCAGGAGTGGTTAATCAAACTACACGATATGATGGAGATAGATAAATTATTAGTAAGGGGTAAAGACTCGAAGTTGTTTAGGACAACTTGGAATTCTATAATGAAGATCCTGGAAGATAAATGGGGATATATAACAAATATTGGTATAGATAAATAATTTGAAGATAGTTAAATTATGAGCCACGAAATATAGTGCAGCTAAAGAGATAATCTTTTCAATTCTAGACCATAGTGATGATTAGAAGGTAAATAAAAGTTTGAGCTGGTAGTAATAGAGCAGGATATCGAGGAAAATAATGTAAATGATTTAATTCGTGCTATAAATAATATAAAAAATAGGATACAGATAAGAATGTCAATATGAGCGGTCAAAAAATATAAAGGAAGTAAGTTTTCATTGTATAATTGTATATTTTTGTTTTGATCATTGTATGATGTTTTGTTTGTATATCTTTATATCTTTGCTTTGTTGTTGTATGTGATTTTTGTATTCTTTGTTGGAAACTTTAATAAAAAGAATATTAAAAAATATTAAATATAAATATTTGTATAATTGTGAAACTATATATTTAAAAGAGGTGTTATTGTAATGGAGTATCTTACTTGGAACGTAAAAGGTTTGAATTCATTAAAAAAACATAAATATTTCATTATTCACAAAAATTAAAATTAGGTGTAATATGTCTCCAGGAAATAAGGATTAAAGACAAGTATCAGAATGGGTCAGTTAAAAGGAATGGAGTAGTTTTATATGCCAAAACAACTTTGTAGCCGGAGTTGGTGTTTACTGATAAAAAAAGGTAGATATGTAGGAGTCAAAATCAAGATAAATGACTGTAAAGTGTTAGTAGTAGAATTTATGCCCCAATAACAGAAAAGAATTCATTTTTTTAAAGATTTGAGGAAGCTATTACTAGAAGTAAATTATTTACACTAGTGTTTGGGAGATTTTAATGAGGTGGTTGATCCACAAATTGACAGATTTTCGACAAAAGCAATTAAGAAAAATCAAGGTAAACTAGCAAAAGAATTCTTTGAATTAGTTGAAGAGAACTGCAGGTAATTGATTCTTGGAGGTTAAAAGAAGAGAACAAAAGAGAATTTACGTTCTACTCTAATATGCATAATTCATTCTCCAGAATTGATATGGGATGGGATTCTAATACTTTAAGGGAGAAATGTAGGGAAGACAGAAATATTACCCAAAACAATATAAGACCATAATCTGGTCAGAGTATCATTTTAAAATAGATATCCCAAATTTATAAATGGAGATTGAATGAAACTTTATTATATAAAGAAGAAGTGGTTAAGAAATGTAAGGAAACACTTATGGAATATTTTATATTGAATCAAGATAAAGGAATAGAGGATATGGTAGTATGGGATGCAGGGAAAGCAATAATTAAAGGGATTTTCATGAAACTAAACAATGAATGGAGAAGAAAAGATAAAGGAAATTTCTAAAGAGATTAAAATGAAAGAGCTAGAGTTATTTAAGATTCCAAAGAATGATAGGAATCAAATAAAAGAATTACAGAAAAAAAAGTGTTGATGATGGATGAAATGAAGAAAAATTAGATTATATAAAACAAAAAGAATTTTGGACAGGGCAACAAAGCAGGAAGATGGTTATTCTATAGACTGAGGAAGGAGAGAACTAAAAGAATGATTATGAAATTAAAACAGGGAAATAGAATAATCTCCAATGAAAAAGAATTACTTAAGATATTTCATAAATATATCAAATGTTATATAAAAAACAAGACGTGAATGAGATGCAAATAGAAAAATACATTAGTGGGTATGAGATCCAAAAATTGACAGAAAAACAAAATAGAAGTTTGAAACTGAGAGGACTTCCTGAACAGAAAGAGGAAAATTTAAGTCAAAGAGTAACAGATATCTTGGCACCATATATAGGCCAAAGAAGAGCAAGATTTGAACATGAGATAGATAAGGCCTTCAGAATTGAATTGATTGTGGCTAAACGAAGGGATCTTCCACGAGACATACTTAATTAGTAATTAATTAATTACTTAATTAGCGAGAAGATGTGAGATATGATTTTGGAGCAAAATTACAAAGAAAAATTAATAGTGGATGAGAATGAAATAAAAATTTTTAAATACATCCCATCAAGCATCATGAGGAGCAGAAGAGAATATGCGTTTTTGGTCAAGGATTTGCAATCAAAGGGCATCAGATATAGATGGGAGATACCAGAAGGGCTTTCCTTCTTCTATGAGGGGAGAAGAAGGAAGATAAATTCTGTCCAACAAGTGATGGAATTTCAAGCTAATTATATGAAAAAAGGAACAGCAACAGAAGAGACTAAAGAAAATAAATCAGATTCAATATCAGAAGATACAAAAATGGGAACAGCAACGGTAGAGGAAATGAGCCCAATGTCTGAAGAAGAGTCCGAACTGGTAGATCCAGAAGAGAAGAAGAAGAAGAAGAAGAAAAGAAAGTAAAGTTAGCTAAGAAACAAATATGAAGATAATAACCTGGAATGTACAAGGAATAAACTCACAAGCAAAAAGACGACAGATTTTTCATCACTTAGAAAGAATAAAACCTCTAATCACAGTATTACTGGAAACTCATATAAAGAAAAATCAAGAAAAATACTTATATAACACTAAATTAGGTCAATGTTTCACTTCTCTATATAGGAAGAAAAAAAGGAGGGTTGCAATCTATGTTGATAAAGATATTCCAGCAAAAAAAAATATTGGAAGATGAAGAAGGAAGAATATTGGGAGTTGAAATTTTAAAAAATGGCAAAAAAATACTTTTGATTGGCGTATATACCCCCAATGAAAATAAAAAGAAATTTTACAAGGAACTGCGAGAAAAGATATCAGAATATGAGTATGAAGATTGGATTTTAGCAGGGGATTGGAATGGAATGATGGATGTAAAAATGGATAAAACAACTTCCCCAAACAAGCAAGACCAAAGAAAGAATGGTAAACTACTAAAAACCTTTTTTGACAGGTGTGAAGAAATATTAGTTTTGGATGGAGGATTTTTTATCCTAATGTAAAGGATTTTACCTTTTTATCAGAAGTACACCAATCTTAGTCTCGAATAGATATGGTTCTCACCTCCAAGCATTGGTTAACAGAGATAAAAAGGATTGAAATACTGCCTAAGATTATCTCAGATCACCATCCAAGCAAGAGCTGATGATTCAACTTCAAGAGAAAGAAAAAGAATTTAGAACAAGTGGAGATAAAGAAAATACAAAAAGAGATAACAATGAATATACTGGAGGAAATAGAAAAAAAAATGAAACAGCTGAAACTGACACAATTCGAACAGGCTAATAAAATCGGGAAATGGTTAGCGTATAAACTTAAGAAGAAGAGAGAGAGGAATGTTGTAGTAGAATTGAAAAATGGGAAGAAGATGATTACACAACATGAAAAGATAAAGCAGAATTTTAAAGAATATTATGAAAAACTATTTTATGAAAAAAATTACCTGTATCAAAAAGAGAAAAATTGGACTGAATTTCTCTCCAAGATTAACATTCCCAAAATATCATTGGAGAAACAAGAACTATTAAATAAACCAATAACACATAGCAAAATAGAAGAATCTATAAAAGATTTGAAAATGGACAAGGCACCAGGACTGGATGGTTTCATGGCACTATACTATAAAAAGTTTGTAAAAGAATTAATTCAGCCATATCAAGCAACCTTGAAAGAAATAGTAAATTACTGGGGAGAAGCAAATATTGTTTTCATACCTAAAGAAGACAAGGATAAAAGAGAAGTTAAAAATTACAGACCAATCTCTCTGTTGAATATAGATTACAAAATACTGGTGGCAGTATTGGCAAAACGTTTGAGACAGATATTACGAGATAAGATTCATGAAGGTCAAACAGGCTTTCTTCCAGGCAAATATATGAAGTATAATATAAGAACATTTCTGGATGTGATTGAATATGATGGGAAGAAGATAGCTTTTATTTTATTGGATGCAGAAAAAGCCTTTGATAACGTTTCCTGGGAATTTTTGTCTTGAGTTCTAAAAGAATATGACCTGGGAGAAGTCTTTTATAAATGAATTTGTAAATGAAAGAATTTACCAGAATCAATCAGCGAAGATAATTATAAATGGAGATACAATGTCAAGTTTCATAATAAATAAGGGGGTACGGCAAGGGTCCCTTATCTCCATTATTATTTATAGCTGTATTGGAAACACTGCTGATTGCAATAAATCAAGAATCTCAGATACGAGGTTTGAAAATTAAGATTAAAGAAATAAAATATAAAGATTTGCTGATGATGTAATCATATTTTTGGAGGAACCTCAAGAATCAATCCAGCCGTTGATGGACATGTTACAAAAATATGGACAAATGGCAGGATATGACATAAATAGAGAAAAGATAATGATGATGACAGTAAATATGAAAAAAAACACAAGTTGACCTGGAGAGAAGATCAGGATATCAATTAACTAAGAAAGTAAAATACTTAGGTATTATGGTAACAATAAAAAATCAAGAATTATTTGACAACAATTATTTAAAGATATGGAAGGAGATTAAAAGTGAAATGGAAAGGTGGAAGAATTTAAATTTGTTTCTCCTAGGGAGGATAAATGCTTTTAAAATGTCTCTACTACCAAAGCTTACATTTCTCTCCCAGCATTTACCAATAATAGGAAGAGAAAAGATTTTTAAAGAATGGGAAGAAGAATTACGAAAATTTATTTGACAAGGAAAAAAAAACAAGAATAAGATTTAAAATATTACAAGACGCAAAAGAAAGAGGAGGTTTTGATGTACCATCACTAAAAAGCTATTATCAAGCATGTTGTATAGACATGATTAAAGACTGGATACAAGCAGAAAATACACCAATCAAAGAATTGGAAGGAATAAGTAATAGGTTTGGATGGCATGGATATCTATGCTATGACAAAATAACAGTGCATAAAGTATTTAATAATCACTGCTTTCAGAAGACACTATTAAAAGTTTGGCTACAAATAAAGCATAAATTTTATAGAAGACTTCCAGTGTGGACCTCACCTCAAGAAGCATACAAAATTGCTTTAACAAAACAAGGAAAACTACTAACCTATCGAGTTACTGAAATGGGAAGAGGATAAACCAAAAATGTGTACAGAAGAAGAATTAAAAGCTGCAGGGTGAGAATTTAATTGATTCCCATGGAGACAACTTAAAGAGAGATTTAAAATGAATCAAAAATTATATGGATTTGACAGAAAAGAAAATGAACTAGATTTATTGATGGGGGGTACCAGAAGAAAAGAATTTCTAAATTTTATAAATTGTTGTTACAAAAAGAAATGGTTATTAAAGATACAATGGTTAGGTGGGCACAAAACGTTGGACCTTCAATTGAATTGGATACACGGGTGAGGGCATGGAAGACAGATATAAAATTTACATCAAGCTTAAATTTAAGAGAAAATGTTTATGTTATATAGATGGTATGTAGAAAAAATGCAATAAATAACTAAAAATGGAAATGCAAGATGTTGGAAATGTGATGAAAAGGGGACATTTTGTCATAAGCGGAGGTCTTGTAAGACAGCAAGGAAATTCTGGAAGGAAATACATGGTGAAATTCAAAGAATTTATAACGTAAATTTTGAAATAAAGCCAGAGTTTTATTTATTAAATATGCTTGGGAAACAAAGAGAAATAAGATGTCATCAGAAGACACTATCTGATAACTGCTGCAAGGTTGATATATGCGCAATATTGGAAAGAAAGGAAATATGTTGATATAGAAGAATGGAAATTAAAAGTCCTGTATGTGGTAGAGACAGAAAAGTTAACATTTTCTTTGAGAAATAAACTTATCCAGAACTTTGAAAGGAAATGGAGAGAAGTTTTGTATTGGATGAAGACATAAAATAAGAAAAGAAATAAGAATAAAACAAGATTGTAAGTAATGCAATGTAATAATGTAGGAAGATAAAATAATAATGTAACAATGTAACAAGATAGTAAGGTAACAAAGCAATTGTCTAAGAATATAAGATGTAGCAAATCCCTTCAGTAAGCAACAAGTACTTATGAATGGAATGGAACACGCAGGTTCAACTGGAAAACAAGCTTGGAAGCTTTTTTTATTTTTAATTAAAAGCTTTAATAAAAATATTTTTTAAAAAATAATTTTTTCTCTTCAGTTTCTGTCTGATTTGGAAGTCTCTAATGACTCCTCTAAACCACTCCAACACATCCTGATTTAACAGGAGCCCCTGGTTAACCTTCTGGTGACATTTCAGAAATTGGTGTACTGAAAGACTGAGCTAATTCTTGAAATCTTCTCATTGGGTATTTTTGATGAATCAATGGACTTTTGTACTAAAAGATTAATGTGGTATTTGATTGTGGCGGCCAGACTGGAATATGCTAAATATTGGAAATAACTTCACATCCCAACAGTGGAGGAATAGTTAGAAAAAATAACAAAAATAGACAAACTGACATAGATTGGATGATAAGATGAATAGTAAATTTTATAAAGCTTGGGAACCATTCACAATTTTTTTGGAAAATTAGGAAATTGCAATGACAGGTTTTCAATCTCAAATAGTTAATTTTTATTATGACATATGATGACATACGTTTAACAACGAAATCGGTCTATAATTTTTTTTATCCTGTTTATCCCTCCCCTCCTTTGGAATCAATATAATATTGGACTCTTCCCACGAATTTGTAATCTTCTGATTTTTGATGGAATTAATTACCTGGACTAAGATAGGTGTTAGTGACTCATTAAATATTTTATAATATATTCTTGTAAATCCGTCTGGGCCTGGAGCTTTTCCTTTCTCATAATAGCATCTTGCACTTCCTGCAACGTTATCTCCTTATCTAATTCCTCTCTTTGTATCTCTGGCAATCTAGCAAAATCCATCTCTTGTAAATACTTGATAATACTATTCTGTTATTGGGACTGACTCTTTAAATAATTCTTCAAAATAGTTTACTAATACAGCTTTAATCTTTTCTTGTTGATGATGGACAATCTGTCCTTCCCTTATTTCTGTAATAATATTTTTTTATTTCTTTCTTCAATTTATATGCCAACCACTTACCAGGTTTATTCCCATATTCAAATTGTTTTTGTTTTAAATATTTCAGTTTTCGTTCTAATTGTTCCATCATCAAAAGAGATAATTGTTTCCTCCACATTTTAGTTTCGCTATAAATCTTCATATCTTTAGGATTTATCTTTAATTGATATTCTTTCTCCCGTAATTTGTTTACAATATATGTTTCCTTTTCTTTTCTACATTTGTTTAACCAAGCCTGTTGACCTATAAAAAACCCTCTCATCACAGCTTTACTAGCGTCCCAAACTACATGAATTGGTTGTTCTTGTCAAAGATTAATTTCCCAAAAGGATTTTAACTCTGCTTTTTCCTTTATCACTATATCATCAATTTTTAACAAATTATCATTTAATCTCCAATCTCTTCTGTTTTCACCAAATTGTAATGTTAACAAAATTGGGCAATGATCTGAAGAGTTTCTAATTTCTTTATATTTTTTATCATCTCCCAAGGTATGAAAAATCTATCCAACCTTGACCACATCTATAACAGTCAGAATAATATGTAAAATAGTCTTCTTTCCTATTTACTTTATTATCTACCTCTTTTAGGGATAAGTAATCTAAAAAGTCAAAAAAAGATTTTGGTAATTTGCCTTGGTTTTCTTTGACCTATCCTCTCCTGTTCTATCTATTTGTGAATTTAGGACCCCATTCCAATCCCCCATCAATCTCACTTTATGATTCTCCAAGTCCATTAGTCTTCCTGATAATTTTTGATAAAATTTACTCTTATTGTTTAATGGTCCATATACTGCTACTACTACGAATTTTAAACCTGGCATCTTAACTTTTACAATTAGATAGTGTCCCTTTTCATCACTACATATTAATTCATATTCAAATTTATTGCTTACATAAACCGTCACTCCTTTTTTCTTTTTCAGTTACAGATGAGAAGCTTTGTCCTAGTTTGGGATCTTGAATATATTTTAAGTTTTTATTTCTGATGTGAGTTTCTTGAATGGCTATCATTTCAAGCTTCAATTTTTCTAAATAATGAAATATACATTTCCTTTTATGTGGGGCATTCATACCACGAATATTCCAAGATAGTAATTTTAAACTTATTTTAAATCCAAATTTAAATCCAAACTTACCTTAACAACTTTTTTTTCCTAATTAGTTTCTTCTGAGCCTTCGTCCCCCAATCCTTCCAATTCCAGATCTCGTTTTGATGATGTATCTTCCTCTCCTTCTTCTCCTACTTCTACTTCTCCTCCTTCTTCCTCTTCCTTTTCCATCTCTTCTTCCTGTCTCTTTTCTGATTCTTCTTCTTTCCTTATTCTCTCCAATTCTTTTTTTATCTGTTCTTTTCTTATCCTTTTCTCTGATCTTTGATCTCTTTGTATATTTTCTTTCCTTGTATCTCTTTCTTGATCTCGTAGAATTCTGATAAATTATTTTTTGTGTTTTTTCCAAAATTCTTGTGCCTTCGCAATTGTATTCAAAACCACTCTTTTCTGTTTCCATATAAATGATATACCCTCTGATTTCTCCCAGGTATATCTTATTCTGGAATCTCTTAATCTTTGGGTTATAAAGAGATAATCCCTTCTCTTCTTTAAGTAGAGCCGGATGAATATCCTTAAAAATTTTCACCTCCGAGTCTTCTATTATCAATTTCTTCAAATAGTTACGCTGTAAAATTAAATCTTTCACTCTCTCTCTTAGAAAATATACCACGATGTCTCGTGGTACATTTCTATGTTTAGCTACTGTGGAATTTACTCGGAAGGCTCTATCAGTTTCCAAATCTAACTGTTCCGGTTCCCAATCTATGAATCTTGCCAGGGATATGACCAGTCTCTGATACAAATCTTCTTGAGAGACTTCAGTCAGCCCTCTGATCTTTATTGACTTATTTCTATACCTTATATCCATTAACAGAGTTGAACGCTCCAATTAGTCTGTTCTTTCAACGTTATTTGTTATCTGAGTCTCAAGCTTTGTGGTTCTTTCTTCCACCTGTACAATCTTCTCGCTTGCTTGTCTTATTTCTGTGCTTAAGTTGTCCAATTTCATATTAAATATCTCGAACTCTTTTTTGATATCTGTCTTTTCCTCTTCTTGATCTTTTGCCAACATTTTATATATTTCACTTGTAATACTCGTTAATAATTCATTTTCTTGCATATTTTCTCTTTGAATAATAATTTGTTCAAATTCAGTATATATCTTTTCATTCTCTTTGTCCATTCCTCTAACTGTATATAATTTAACCAAGATATTTTGGTTTCCTGCAATCTCTCTTTTATTTTATGTTTATTAGTCATTATTTTCATCCAATCTTTTAATCTATATGTTTTTTGTTTTTTAATTTCCTTCTCTATTATTTCTCTTAAATTTATTGGAAATTTTTCCATCATTACTATCGGAGTTGATATATTCGATATATTCGAAATCAATTTTCCTTTATTTTTCTTCCAAATTTCTATTATATTTTTTATGAAAGGATTTTCTATCTTTTCTATTTCTTTCTTTAAAAAATTCATGAAAAATATATTTTCCAATTTCATCTCAATATTTGTATCTTCTATCTCTAACCATTCCAAGTCACCTTTTCCTGAGACTCCTTCTATAATATATCTCAATTGATTTGAATAATAATACCGTTTTAAATTTGGAAGTCCTAAGCCACCTTCTTTCTGACTTTTATACCAATATTTCTTATTAATCCTCGCTCTCTCACTGCAAAAATTATTTAATAACTTTTGCCACTCTTTTGATTCTTCCTCTGATATTTTTATTGGTAACATCCTAAAGAAAAAATTAATTTTAGGTAGTATTTTCATTTTTACCACTGCTATTCTTCCAAACCATGATAAATTTATATTTTTATAATCCTCTGATTTCCTTTTAGTTTCTTATAGTTTTTTCCCTCTAGTCCTTGTAAATTTTTTGTAATATCTATTCCTACATATTTAATTGATTCTTTTATTTTAACTACTATTCTTTTATTACTTACAAAATTTTGTACTTCTCTTTTAGTATAATTGAACGACATTATCTCTGATTTCGCCCAATTTATTTTTAATCTTGTCTTCTCCCCAAACTCTTTTAAATGTTTGTCTATTCTGTCTACCTTTTTAACTGGATCTTTAATTGTTAACAATGTATCATCTGCAAATAAACTTATTTTTTTCCTTGGTTCCAATTCCTTCCAAATTCTCATTATTTCTTCTTACATTGGCTAAAGTTTCTATAACTATTACAAATAAAACTGGAGATAATGGACATCCCTGTCTCGTTCCTCTTGATATTTGAATCTGTTCTGTAATTCCATCATTTACCATCACTACAGCTGTGTTATGTGAATATAATTGATTTATTAACCCTTTAAATCTCTCTCCTAATCCTATTTTATTTAAAATTACATTTAACGCCAGCCATTCCACACAATCAAAAGCTTTAAATATATCTAATGCTAGGATTCCAGCTTTTTGTTTATTTCTATTATTTTTATTTTATTTATCGTTTTCCCTATTAAATTTGCCATCTGTCTTCCTTGAATAAAGCTGCATTGATCTTTGTGTATATACTTATAAATAAATTTATTCATCCTCTTCGCCATTATTACTGTCAATATTTTAGCATCTTGGTTTATTAAAGATATTGGTCTATAAGAACCTGGATCTGTCGGATCCTTACCTGGTTCTAAAATTAATATTATTAATGATTGCTTCCATCATAATGGGATTTTATCACTCCTTAATATACTGTTATATAATTCTTTTAATTTAGGAATTAAACACTTTTTAAATGTTTTATAATATTCTGGACCTAATCTGTCCATTCCTGGTGATTTTCCTCCTTTTAAATTATTTATTACTTCTTCTATTTCCTCTTCTGATATCATTTCTTCCATCAAACCTTCATCTTGTTCTGTTAGCCTTACTTTCCAATTCTTTTTAATATATTCCTCTAGATTCTCTGTGGATTTTTCTTCTGCTGAGTACAGTTCTTGAAAAAATTCCTCAAATATTTTTATTTTATCCTTCATCAGCCTATTTTCCTTCCCTAACTTATCTTTTACCACTCCCATCATATTCCTAGTTTTTTTTATTGTACTGATCTAACCAGCATTTTTGAATTTTTATTACTATATTCAAAAAATTCCCTTTTTAAATATATTAGTTTTTTCTGAACATCCATTTCTATCTTTTCTCATTCATTTCTTTTTTGCTTGTAATACTATATATTTCTTTTTAGTTCTATCTATTATGTATTCATTCTCTAATTTCTTTATTTCTTTTTCTTACTTTAATTTTTTCCCCTTAGTTTGTCTCTTTTTCTTGATTCTTTAGTACATATTCCTCTTACCACTGCCTTCATAGTATCCCATAATACATCTTGTGATACTTCCTTATTTATACCCAAATGTCTTGCCATTCCTTCTCTATTTTATTTACTATCTCTTTATAATTAAATAAATTAGTGTCCAATCTCCACCTTTTAGCTTCTTTATAATTCTTTTTCAAAGCTATATCCAAATTCATCAAAGCATGATCTGTTACTTTTATTGTTTAAGTTTCTGGATTTATTAGTCTTGGTATCATATTCTTTGATACAAAAATATAGTCTATTCTTGAATAATTTTTATGGACTGATGAATAGTATGTATATTTCTTTTCCTCACCCTTTATTAACCTCCAAACATCTAACAGTTCATTTCTGCTCACCAATTTGTTTAAAATTGTTATATTGATATATCTATCTCTAATTAATGGATCTGATTTATCTTTCCAACTGTCCATCACCATATTAAAATCGCCTGCCATTATTATATAAGCTCCTTTCATATTTTTGATCTTACTAAATATTTCTTCATAAAACTTTTTTTGCTTCTCATTAAGTGCATAAATATTCGCCAAAACATATATTTCTCCATCTATTTCTCCTTGTATAATTATAATTATATATCTAATGTATAATTATATATCTATCTTTATCATCTGGTTCTAAACTTATTACAATAAAATTACATCTTTTAGAAATTATGGTTGCTACTCCTCTTGATTCAGCTGTACCAAATGCTTCCTCATAAGTGGCAACCCAATTCAATTTAAGTTCATTTCTTCTATCTCGTTTTCCATGTGTTTCCTGTAAGAAAATTATATCAGCCTTATATTTGTTTTTAATATTGATTCTATCCTTTTTCTCTTTATTATTGAACCTAATCCTTTCACATTTAATGTTGACACTCTGAATCTCAAGGTCCTCATTCTTAAAAGAAACCACACACCTATATTCTCCTATCCAATAACCCTGCTCGTCTTCCTTCTTATCAGGTCCCGACAAAATGATAGCGTATTTAGACACCCACTATGCTACATCCTGAGTGGGGATGGTTGTGGTTCTGAAACTTATGGTCAAGACCTTTGTATCCCCCCTAAATATCAGAACCATCTCATATTTAGTCAACAACTCTGGGCTCAAACATTTCACCATTGTGCACTTCATCCAGAACTCTCTGTAGACCCTTTCCGAAGCCAAACAAACATCAATTTCCCTAGACCCTGATAATTGGATCACTGCCACAATATCCTCTCTGGGGGCAACCAAAGTATCTCTAAGGAGCATCTTTGAAATATAAGCCCTGGACCCTCTCTCAGGGTCTGACCCCAGATATCTGAAGCGCACAACATAGCGCGTCCTGGGGTTCCTGACATCTGAAGTTTGATGGAAAAAACCTGCCTAAGTATTCCTCTTCCTCACCCATCAAGCCTGAAATATTGGAGGGTCCAGCAATGCCAGCGCTGTCCTGCAATACTAGCGTACATCCCGCTGTCTTTTCTTTGCTCCTGAGGTTTGCCACCAGTCCTCCCACCGGGCAGTCCAGGCGGTAAAGCAGAAGTTCCACGAGGTGCTTCCCCTTGGGTGTCGTTGCCCATGTGTATCATCTCCCTCCCCTTTCTGTCTCTGTCTGGCAGAGGGTATAGACTTACACTTTTTCCTTTTTATGCCATGTTAGTTTCAGAGTCCATTCTAGGCCTTGTCAGAAATAAGCCATTACCGGAAGCATTCACATCTTCCAATAACCTCTTCGGCTGTACCCCTGGCTCCCTGGCTCTCATCTTGGTCATCAAAATGGGGATTGTTCTTTTCTCCCTGAGAGAAACATCCAAACCGGAAGAATCTTCCATTCAGAGCCCTCCACCCCCCCATCCAGACCAAGCCCTTCTCTTTCCTCTCCCACGCCAAAGTCATTTCCACCCTCTCCAGCTGCCAATCCCACTTCTGTATCCACCCGATCTCCCCAAGCCTGCTCCCGTCTCGGTTTCTTGCTCACTCTATCAGAGACCCCCCCCGGTCAAGGTCAGAATCGCTGACGTCGCTCAGAGTCCCTCTACGTCCTACATTTCCTGCACCTTCTCCTTGCACATTGCTCCTCATCCTCTGCACCTCCTTCCTCCCTCTCGCCTCTCTCAGATCCTCACTGGACTTCTCGACCCGCAATCCTGACAGCACCGATTTCAGCAAAGGAAAGCTCTGCTCCAAGATGCTCCAAAGTTTATCTCTACTGTATTTTTTGAAACTGGGCAAGCATTCTTTAGAGCCCGGGAGGGCAACGTGTGCCACCGTGTAGCCCCAGAGCTTCAGCGTGTCATACTTGTCAAAGTCTTTTGGCTTTGTTCCAAGAAGTGTGGAGACATTCCATCCAGGCTGCTGAGATCTGCCTTTCCCAGGAAAGGATTGTATTTTTGGAACCTTTTGAAAGAGTTCCCTGCCAGTCTGCCCCTTCTCCCTCCCTCCTCCACACTTTGGAAATCTGTGTCATCTTGGTGAATTAAATATTCCTTTGTGATTTTTTTCCTGGGGAGAGACCTTTTCCTCCTTCCTTGCTTCTTTTCTTCTGGGATTCACATCCCATCTGATGTTGTCAAATCCTTTTTCAGTTAATGTACCTTTAACCTCATTATGTACTGATAGATATTCTAGAATATCGACCACCGTTCTAACATTATGGCGCATCTGTCGACCCGGAAGAAATCCTGATTGGTCTTCATTAATGTATTCTCTCAGAATTGGCTTTAATCGATTTGCAAGAATGGAAGTAAAGATCTTATAGTCCATGTTTAGTAATCATATGAGTCGAAAGTCCGTACAGGATGGCTGGTCTGATTCTATTTTTTTAATAAGAGTTATGTCTGCTTCCTTCCAGCTTGTTGGGATATCTCCTGGAGTGGTAATTTCATTAAATAGAGTCAGGAGGGGTTCAGCTACCTGTTCCTTAAACGTTTTGTAGAATGAAGCCGTAAAGCCATCTGGGTCAGGTGCCTTCCTTTCTTTCAATTGGTCAATAGCATCCATAACTTCAGATATCTTAATAGGCGCATTGAGGTGTTCTTGGTGTTCTTTCTTCAAAACTGGAAGTCTTCTAGAGCTGAGATATTGCTTTATCCTATCTTTACTGACTCCATTTTTTTTGGAGTATAGCTTTATAAAATAGTTTCCTAATTTTTTCATAATTCCCTTTTCTTCAGTTATACACCTTTGCCCATCTCTAATCTGCGTTATTAGATTCTTCTGTTGTTCTTTCCTAATTTTATTGGAAAGCCATTTCCCAGGCTTCTGAGCATGTTCAAAATAATATTGTTTGCTATATTTAAGGTTCCTCTCCATCACTTCCGTCAACTGTATCGATAGTTGCTTCTGTAATGTCTTGACTTTGATAAAGGCTTGAATATTTTTGGCTTCTTGAGTCACTTCTCCGCCTCCTGTAAAGTGGTAAGGAGATTATCCATACGCTCCTTCTGTTTTTTTCTTTTCCCCATACCTTCTGTGATAAAATACCCCGCATATATGCCTTCATTGTGTCCCAGATGACAGTTGGCATGGTTTCTCCATTATTAAGCTGGAAGAATTCTTTCAATTTCCCTCTACCTTCCGATACAATTTTTTGTTGTTTCAAAATTTCTTCATTCATCTTCCGGAATTTCAGTCTGAGGCCTTGTCTAAATATAAGCGTGGTTGGAGAGTGATCACTCAATATTCTCGGCATAATTTGCACCTCACTAACATCTATTAGTAAGGAGTTCAACACCCACATCAGATCTATTCTTTACCAACTGTTGTGCCTATTAGAAAAATAGGTAAACTCTTTCATCATAGGGATTCTAACCCACCAGATATCAAATAGTTGGAAATCCTTAATCATCATAGAGAATTAACTCTGTATCTTCCCGTGCTGGCCCTTACTTAAAGTATTCGATGAACTATCCATACAGGGGCATGGAACTCCATTGAAATCCCAGATGATCAAAACGTTCGTGTAGTCTTGCTCACTCATACATCGTTGAAGTTCTTCAAAACACCTCTTCCCCTCATTGCAAGGCAGATATATCCAAACAAGGAGAGTTCGCTTATTCTTAATTTCCACTTCAACCCCAACAAATCTTCCTTTCCCATCAGCAAATACTTGCCTGGGCTTTAACATCGACTTAACATACAGCGCAACACCGCTCCTATTAACAGATGCAGAGGATACAAAAAGATCTCCCAAACATAGTCCTTCTAAAACTCTTATATCAGCTCCTTTAATATGAGTTTCTTGCAAACATAGAATCATAGAATCATAGAAATGTAGAGTTGGAAGAGACCACAAGAGCCATCAAGTCCAACCCCCTGCCATGCAGGAAAACCCTCAAAGCACTCCCGACAAGTGGCCATCCAGCCTCCGCTTAAAAACCTCCAAAGAAGGAGACTCCACCACACTCTGTGGCAGCACATTCCACTGTCGGACAGCCCTGACTGTCAGGAAATTCCTCCTGAGGTTCAGGCGGAATCTCCCCTCCTGCAGCTTGCATCCATTGCTCCTTGTCCTGGTCTCAAGAGCAGGAGAAAACAAGCCCACTCCCTCCTCGACATGACACCCCTTCAAATATTTAAACATGGCTATCTTGTCCCCTCTCAACCTTCTCTTCTGCAGACTAAACATACCCAGCTCTCTAAGTCTGTCCTCATAGGGCATGGCTTCCAGGCCCCTCACCATTGTGGTTGCCCTCCTCTGGACCTGCTCCAGCTTATCCATATCCTTCTTGAATTGGGGTGCCCAGAACTGGACACAGTATTCAAGATGAGGTCTAACCAATGCAGAATAAAGTGGTACCAATACCTCCCTCGATCTAGACACCATACTCCTATTGGTGCCACCAAGAATTGCGTTGGCCTTCTTGGCTGCCGCATCACACTGCTGACTCATGTTCAGCTTGTGGTCTATGAAGACTCCTAAATCCCTTTCACACGTACTGTTAGCCAGCCACGTGTCCCCCATCCTATATTTCTGGATACCATTTTTTCTGCCTAAGTGTAGGACCTTACATTTCTCTCTGTTGAAATTCATTTTGTTAGCCTTGGCCCAGCTCTCCAATCTGTCCAGGTCCTTTTGAATTTTGATCCTGTCATCAGGCGTATTAGCAACCCCTCCCAATTTGGTGTCATCTGCAAATTTCATCAGCGTGCCCTCTATTCCTTCATCCAAGTCATTAATGAAGATATTGAACAGCACCGGGCCCAGGACAGAACCCTGTGGCACCCCGCTAGTCACTTCTCTCCAGGATGAGAATCTGCCATTGGAGACCACCCTTTGGGTACGGTCAGTCAACCAGTTACAAATCCACCTGCCAGTAGCCCTGTCCAGTCCACATCTTACTAGCTTCTTTGCAAGAATGTCATGGGGAACTTTGTCAAAGGCCTTACTGAAATCAAGATATACTATGTCCACAGCATTCCCTTCATCTATCAAGCTAGTAACTCTATCATAAAAAGAGATAAGATTAGTCTGGCATGACCTATTTTTGAGAAATCCATGTTGACTTTTCGTAATTACGGCATTGTTTTCTAAGTAATTAGAAACTGACTGTTTGATGATCCGCTCCAGGATCTTTCCAGGTACTAATGTCAGGCTGACTGGGCGATAATTATTTGGGTCCTCTTTTTTCCCTTCTTGAAGATGGGGACAACATTTGCCCTCCTCCAGTCTGCCGGAACTTCTCCTGTCCGCCAAGAGTTTTCAAAGATTATAGCAAGAGGTTCCGCAATGACCTCTGCTAGTTCTTTTAAAATCCTAGGATGCAATTCATCTGGCCCTGGAGACTTGAAGTCATCCAGTGTGGCCAGGTATTCTTGTACTACCTCTTTATCTATTCTGTGCTGCATTTCCCCCACTTCCTCACCTGTTCCCCAACCGCCAGGTTGAGTGTTTTTATCCTTTTGGGAAAAAACTGAGGCGAAGAAGGTGTTGAGGAGTTCTGCCTTTTTTCTTCCTCCTGTTATTAATTCACCATCTTCCTTGCGCAGTGACCCTATCGTCTCCTTCTTTTTCCTTTTGCTGCGGACGTATTTAAAAAAGCCCTTTTTATTGTTTTTAATGTCTCTGGCCAGCCTAAGTTCGTTCTGTGCTTTAGCCTTTCTGACCTTCTCCCTACATCTCCTGGCTACTTGCTTATAATCTTCTTTGGTGATTTCCCCCTTCTTCCATTTCCTGTACATGTTTTTCTTAATACTTAGCTCAGCTGAGAGCTCTTTAGTCAACCGTTCCGGTTTGTTCAGATGCCTTCCATTTTTCCTCCTTAATGGCACAGTTTTAGCCTGTGCCTTCAGTACCTCCCTTTTAAAGAACTCCCATGCATCCTGAACTCCTTTCTCACTGACTATTCTTGACCACGGGATTTCAGCCAGCAGCTCCTTCAGTTTACAGAAGTCTGCTTTTTTAAAATCTAAGACGAATGCCTGGCTACACTTGTCTTCTCTTCCCCACTGAATGCCAAATTCTAATAGGGCATGGTCACTCTCTCCTAAAGATCCAACCAGTTCTACGTCATTAACAAGGTCTTCCCTGTTGGTCAGGATCAGATCCAGAATATTTGATCCCCTTGTCGCCTCTTCCACCTTCTGGACCATGAAATTGTCTGCAAGACAAGCAAGAAACTTGCTGGACCTTGCCGCCTTTGCAGAGTTTGACTGCCAACATATATCCGGGTAGTTGAAATCTCCCATTATTACTGTATCTCTCCTTTTTGAATGTGCAGTCATTTGGTCTACGAAAGCGCCATCGAGGTCCTCAGTCTGGCTTGGAGGTCTGTAGTAAACCCCCACTATAATATCCCTATTGTTTCTCGCTCCCTTAATTCTTACCCAGATGCTCTCGACCTGGCTTCCGGTGTTCAAGTCATGGATCTCTTCACAGGTGAAAACATCCTTGACATATAAGGCTACTCCTCCTCCTTTCCTATTTGGTCTACTTCTACAAAATAGGCTATACCTGTCAGTGCGGGCTGAGGTCAAGCAGGGGCCGGGCCGGGGCGGCCACCAGCCGCGTCCCAAAACAGTCTCTCAGGAGCGCTGCCGTGAGCCAATGGCCTGGAAATGAGGTTTGCCTTCACAGCAGGCACTTAACAGAAAATAACAACGGGTTGCCTCACCCTGAACACAAAATGGTTACAGCACCTTAATGCAGGGGAGGGTCTTGGAGGAGCCGAGCAGCAGCACGCAGGCACGGGCGGGGCTGGGACAAGGCACGGGCGACAGACGCACGGGAAGCCGACGGTTGTTGCTCCGTGCCTACCCCAGCCCCGCGCCTGCCTAAAAAGGCCTGCAGACCGGCTCGCGGCCAATCCGGGCCGAGCACGTGGCCGGACTCGCAGCTGTGCTACAGCTGGGAGCTCCCTGCCCCCAGATGTTTCTCTTGCAGCCGCCGGGAGCAGCGGCTGGTCTCCTTGAACCGCCGCCGCTGCAGGAACGTCGGCGGCAGGGCGGCTGCCTCAGCGTCTTCCGAGGCCTCCTCGCGAGTAGGCGGTGCCCCGGGATCGGGCCCGGGACCCGCCTCCTCCCGTGGAGCCTCGCCCGCCACGCCCAGCGGCCGACCTCCTCCGCCGCGGCAGGACGATCCTCGGCGGCGGCGGCGGCCTCCGTCCCACGGGGAAGACCCTTGCCGGGATCGGCAACTGCCGCGGCATCCCAGCGATCCCCCCGGTGGCGGAGCCCTCCGCGGCAGCTGTGTGGCAGCCGCCGCCGCCGATCGCGTCCTCCGAGGGGCCCGGATCCGCGTCCTCCTCCTCAGAGGTAAGGCCGGCGTCAGCCTCCGCGGCGCCCACCGGCGTGGCCATGTCCGGGGCCCTGACAATACCCCTCTATTCCTATATTCCAATCGTGAGACTCATCCCACCAGGTCTCAGTGATGCCTAACAAATCATATTTATTTTGCTGTACTAGGAGTTCAAATTCATCTTGTTTGTTTCCCATACTCCGTGCATTAGTGTAGAGACACTTAAGTCCCCGTGCCCTTCCTGCAAGTCCCATAGCATTGTTTCCACGCTTCCCACGATTGGATGCTATTCCTACTTGGCCGATATCATTTGGGCCTTTTCCCCCTGCACTTGCCGAGTCCTTGTCCTGAATAATCTTGTCTCCCTCCCAGTTGTACTTAGTTTAAAGCCCTCCTAATCCTCCTTGTGAGACTGTTTGCAAAAACGTTCCTGCCAAGTTTCGTGAGGTGCAGCCCATCCCTTGCCAGAAGCCCATGTTCCTGGAATTTCAAGCCATGATCCAAAAAGCCAAACTGTTGGCGGTGGCAAAATGTGCGGAGCCAGCTGTTGACCTCTACTATTGTCCTTTCCCTTCGTGCACCATATCCTTGAACAGGGAGGATTGATGAAATGACCACCTGCGCACCAAGGTCCTTAAGCTTTCTCCCCATATGCTCGTAGTCCTTTGTGATGTGGTGAAAGCTGCGCTTCACCGTGTCATTGGTTCCAACGTGAACCAAAACGAGGGGCTTACGGTCAGTGGGCTTGACCAGCCTGGCTAGCCTCTCTGTTACGTGGTTTATCCTGGCCCCAGGAAGACAGCAGACCTCTCGATTGAGCTTGTCCGGTTTGCAAACTGCCGGTTCGGTTCCTCTGAGCAAGGAGTCCCCAACCACCAGAACTCGCCTCCTCTGAGGCCTGTCCGGGGTTCTTCGACAAGCAGATTCTTCCAGGATTGCCTGGGCATTGTGTTGAGGCCGGGAGTGCTGGTCTTCCCGATGTTGGATGCTGTCCTGTTGGTGTTCAAGTTCCAGTTGCCGAAGTTGGATTCCTTCTTGCTGATGTTGTGTTCCCTCCTTCTGGTGTTCCTCATCATTCACAGCACCAAGAACGTTGAAGCGATTCTGTAGTTCGAGAGTCTCTGTTTCCTTCCTGGCCCTTCTACTTCTCCGTGTGACATTCCTCCAAGCATCGCTTTCCTGGCTCACGGAACTGATTTCCTCATCAGGCAGCTCCTCCGCATATCCAGTCTTCCAGAAGGTCCTCTCTGCCCTATCTAAGAAGTCCTCACTTTCCCTAATAAGACGAAGATTAGAAACCTGCGCCTCCAGCTGCCGCACCTTGACCTCTAAGAAGGTGACCAGCTTGCACTTGCTGCAGGTGTACCCGACCACATCTTGTGGCAAGAAAAGGAACATGCCACAAGTGCTACAGGTGACAGCAGCAGCTCCCTCACCTTCCATACTTGATAATACAGAGAATAGAACAAGAACACAAAAACAAAAACTGGGCCTCCTTTCTTAATTTGAGCGGTATAAGCTATGTCTGCTCAGTTAACTACCAAGCTCAGTTGAACTCTTCCTAAATTTGTTCAGTCGCTATAAGGATCGGTTGTTCCTAAACTTGAATGGTTGAACTTGAAGGATTGAAGTAGATGAATGAAATTGCGCGCGCCTATGTCGCGCGCCTCTGGGAGTTCCTAATAAAGCCTCCTTCCCCTAGCTGGCTCCTCCCCCTAGCTTGATTAACTCTCCCTAGTTTGATTGACAGTTAACTGACTAACTAACAAACAATTAGCTGACAATAGGCTGTGAGCTCAGGGAGAGCACACGGCCAGCGCAAGCAAAAAAACAAAACAAAAAAAACAACACAGAGAAATAAGCAAACAAACTCAGCCCCACAGTCCTGCAAAAACATCTTTCAAAGTTGTCTTCACAGACCCAGCTTACCTTCTGCTCTCTCCTCTGGAAGTCAGCAAGAAGACTGCTGGGAGTTCCTAATAAAGCCTCCTTCCCCTAGCTGGCTCCTCCCCCTAGCTTGATTAACTCTCCCTAGTTTGATTGACAGTTAACTGACTAACTAACAAACAATTAGCTGACAATAGGTTGTGAGCTCAGGGAGAGCACACGGCCAGCGCAAGCAAAAAAACAAACAAAAAAAACAACACAGAGAAATAAAACATAAAACTTCCCACTTCCATTTCTTTACTAGGTTCATCACTTTCTTCCATTTAACTATCGAATTCAGACCGTTAGTATTCCGCGATATTATCTTCACCATCACTTCCCTTTCATCTTTTATACCATCGGTTTGTCTGAATCCAAATCTATCAAACTCGTCTCTTGGTCCTGAGGTTTCTCATAATCTATCCTTGAGTTATCCGCTCATTCTTTAATTCTGTCCCTCTTCTCTCGTTTATTTTTGTCACTGGGTATCTCTAGTCTCTGATCCATTCCAGAATCACTAATTTCAACTTGTACATCTTGCATCCTAGCCATCTGATTCAAACCTGATCCATATCTAGTTAAAAAGTCATTCTTCTTTTCCAATGAGTTTATCCTATATCTCTGATCCTTAAACTGAAAAATAACCTCTTCAAGTCTATCCCACTGAAATCTTATTAGACATAATTTGAGCTTTACAACTAACACAGAATAATCTCTTCGTTTCCTGAGAATTCTGGCCGGAACTTCTCATAGCAAAATTAATGGTCTCCCTTGATCAGTCAGACGAAATTTACTATGCTTGTCCAACATCTCCAGGTAATCGTTTCCTTGCTACAGCAGATGGCACCCTGTACATTGTGTCTATCTCTTCCTCCATCATTTCTTCTTCTAACTCGAGGTGTTCTGCCAACAAGTTAATTACTCTTTTATGAGTAAACTCTTCCACTTTTTCCTCCATTCCCTGTATTCGAATCCAGGCGTCCATCTGGCGTAGTTCTACCAATGCCATTCTGTCAAGTTGTTTCTCTACATCATTCACAGAAGTATCCATCTTCTTCTTTAGGAGTTGTATCTCTTTCTTATTTTTGTCAATTTCTTGTTTATTAGATTGAACTTCCTGTTTCATCTGAACCATTATCTCTTGCATTTCTGCCATTTGGGATTTAAGGTGTCCCAAATCTTGCTTTATGGAGGTCATTGAGGACCTGATTTCTTCCATAAAGCTTTTCATATATTCTGGAGGCCCATCTATTGATTCCCTTTTTGTCGAACCCTCGCTCCCTCTCGTTTTTCCTGATTTCATTTTATCTTCCTATATAGGCTTTAATATAATCTATTGATAGTCAGAACGGCTATAATTGCCTCAATTAACTTAAAATTCTTAAAAGATATGGAAGAATCAATTCATTCTCAAGAAAGAACTGTAGCAAAACAAAATAAGTCACAACAAGCGGCGGAACAAAATCCTGAGAATAGTGAACTAGAAATTTCTGAATCAGAACTGGGAGTGGAAGAACAAGAAGAAGGAGATTCAGAAGAACCAATACAACAACTACAGGGAAAAAATGGGGAGAGTTAAGATTTCAAGAATTAGAGACAGTAAATAGAATAGACTAGAACTACTGAGATAAAGATGACTATTAAGATATAGTCATGGAATGTAACAGGCCTGAACTCAACTTTTAAAAGAAGACAAATGTTCCATTTTCTGGAGGGACAACACATAGACATTGTTTGTTTACAAGAGACCCATCTTCAATTTCAAGATCTAAAATATGGATGTAATCCAAAATTGGGTAAATGCTACGCTTCCACATTCGTTGAAAAAAAAGGAGGGAGTTTTAGTCTACATCAATTAAAGCTACCCAACAGAAGAGATCTTTAATGACAATAAAAGCTGTTTTCTTGGAGTAGAGGTGACCATTCATCAAACAAAAGTAATGAAAATTGGAACGTATGCCCCAAATGGAAGTAAAGGTGACTTTTTAATTAGACTCCAAACAGAAATCATAAATTACCTATCATGTAAATCTCAGAACAACATTATACTTTTGGGAGATATGAACGGAGTGATAAATCCTATGATGGCTAGTTCTTACCAGAAGAAACTACAGAGAAATCAGGGCAAACTTGCCAAAAGCTTCTTTTTGATGATGGATGAACTCTCATTACTTGATATATGGAGATTTAAGAATGGCCAGGAAAAAGGATACACATACTTTTCAAATTGACATAAATCGATGTCAAGAATTGATTTAATTTTAGCGTCGAAAACTCTTCTTACTTTTATAATAAAAATGGAAATTCTAACAAAACTATGTTTGGATTATAACCCTGTTCAAATAGAATTACGATTGAAAACTGGAGAAAAATCTTGGAGGCTAAATGACACTATCTTCCAAAAAGAAGTATATTCAAAAACGTAAAAAAGGCTGTTAAACAGTATTTCCAAGAGAATATTTCAGAAGAGGCACCTACGAAAATGGTGGGGTTCTGAGTTGAAGAAAAAGAGGAACCAAAAGATTGATGATGATAGATGAAGGGAATGCTGTAGATGTAGCATATCTGGACCTCAGTAAGGCCTTTGACAAAGTTCCACATGACATTCTTTCAAAGAAGGTAGTAAAATGTGGGCTGGACAGGGTTACTGTTAAATGGATTTGTAATTGGCTGATCACCCAAAGGGTGATCACCAATGGCTGCTTTTCATCCTGGAGACAAGTGACTAGTGGGGGGCCACAGGGTTCTGTCCTGGGCCCAGTCCTATTCAACATCTTCATCAATGACTTGGATGATGGAGTGGAGGGTGTGCTGATCAAATTTGCAGATGATACCAAACTGGGAGGGGTTGGGATAGGATCAAATTTCAATACGACCTTGACAGATTGGAGAGCTGGGCCAAAGCTAACAAAATGAATTTCAACAGAGAGAAAAGTAGGGTCTTGCATTTGGGCAGAAAAAATGAAAGTCACAAGTATAAGTTGGGGGACGTGTGGTTGGATAGCAGTACATGTGAAAAGGATGTAGGAGTCTTGGTAGATCACAAGCTGAACATGAGTCAGCAGTGCGACATGACAGCCAAGAAAGTCAATGTGATTCTTGGTTGCATCAATAGGAGCATGTCTAGACTGAGGAAGGTATTTTGCATTCTGCATCTATTCTGCATTGGTTAGGCCTCATTTGGAATACTGTGTCCAGTTCTGGGCACCTCAATTCATGAAAGATGTCAACAAGCTGGAACGTGTCCAGAGGAGGGAGACCAAAATGGTGAAGGGTCTGGAAGCCATGCCCTATGAAGAACGGCTTAGGGAGCTGGGTATGTTTAGTCTGCAGAAGAGGTTAAGAGGGGAAATGATAGCCATGTTTAAATATTTGAAGGGATGTCATGTTGAGGTGGGAGCAGGCTTGTTCTCTACCACTCCAGAGACTAGGACAAGGAGCAATGGATCGTAGCTGCAGGAAAGGAGATTCCACTTGAACCTCAGGAAGAAGTTCCTGACGGTCAGAGCTGTCTGGCAGTGGAATATGCTGCCTCGGAGTGTGGTTGAGTCTCCTTCTTTGGAGGTTTTTAAGCAGAGGCTGGATGGGCATCTTTTGGGAATGCTTTGATGGGTGTTCCTGCATAGTAGGGGGTGGACTGGATGGCCCCTGTGGTCTCTTCCAACTCTATGATTCTATGATTCTATGATTCAAAAGATATTGGATAGAAGACTGAGACAGAGAAATTACTAAGGAACAATCCAACTGACAAACAAATTATGCAATAGTTTAAATATTTGCAAGCCCAACTAAATCAAGAAAACTTGGTTGAAATCAAGAATAAAATTAAAGAAACTCCACAGATGTATTTTGAACAAGCCAAAAAGCCTGGAAAATGACTAGCCCACAAACTTACAAAAAAAAAAAAAAAGAGAGAGAGAGAGAGAAGAGGATAATATTGAAGATAAAGAAAAGTGATAAAGAGCTAACTCAGTAAGATGTAATAAAACAAGCTTTTTAAAAAATATTACCAACAACTATTTGATGCAAAACTGCCTACTTCTGCGGAAATTCAGTAAATATCTTCTTATCTCTAGGAAAAGGAAATTCTTAAATTTTCAGAAAAACTTAAAGCTATTTTGAATGGACCTATAACACTGCTTAAGGTCACACACACTATTCAAAAATTAAAACTAGACAAACTCTAGGTCCTGATGGTTTCTCAGCCAGATATTATAAAATATTCAAAGAAGAAATAGCTGAACCCTTACAAGCGACATATAATGAGATCATTCATTCAGGAAAACCAGAGACTTGGAGCTAAGCAAGTATATCTTTAATCCCAAAAGAAGGAAAGGACTTAGCAGGTGTCAAAAATTATCACCCGATCTCATTACAGCAATATTAGCTAACCGGTTGAAGAAGGTATTACCTGACCTAATTCAAGAAGACCAAAATGGTTTCTTACCAAAAAGATCCTTAAAAGAAAACATAAGAACCATCTTGAACATTATCAAATACTATGAAAGACATAATGACAAAAAACTTGCAATGATATTCCTTGACATGAAAAAGCTTTCGATACAATTAAATGGCGTTTCTTAAAAGCTGTGTTTGAGAAAATGGACCCAGGGAAGGGGTTCATGTCATGGATCGAAACGGTATATGAAAAGAAAGAGGCACAACTGTTGATTAATGGAGACAAAACAAAATGCGTAAACATTAAGAGCACCAGGCAAGGATGTCCCCTGTCACCTCTATTATTTATAACAGTTTTGGAAATCTTGAATAACGTAATCCAAAACGAAGCTAAAATTGAGGGTGTACAGATAAATAAACATCAATACAAGTTGAAAGCATTCGCCAATGACATAGTACTCTTCCTAGATGATCCAATAATATAATTCATTTAACATCAATTTCAAGTGAATTTGGTGAACTTTCCAGTATTAAAGTAAATAAAGAGGAGACTGCAATTTTAACAAAGAATCTGAGGAAGCAGGAACAAATTGACTTATAGATTTCAACATACCCAAAATACTCAAATATTTAGGATATCTGAATGAAATAATGAACTTTTTGAAAACAATTACAACAAAAAATGGAAAGAAATTAAGAGAGAGATGGAATCATTTCGCTTCAATTATCCCTTTGGGGTAGAATAGCCACTGTGAAAATGAATATTTTACCAAAATTTATTTTTTTGTTTCAAAATCTACCCATTATTATAACTGTAAAACCATTTAAACAATGGGAGAAAGAGTTATCCAAATTTATATGGGCTGGTCAAAACCCTAGAGTTAAATGGAAAATCATGACTGACTTAAATATCAGAGGAGCTGCCGGTATTCTCGATCTTTATGTATATTATCAAGCTTCAGCAATGACTTGGATAGCGGAATGGCTTACTTTACAAAATGAGAAATTGCTGACATTAGAAGGCACTGATCTAAGATTTGGTTGGCATGCCTATATTAGCTATGAAAAGGCAAAAATAGATAAAGATTTCACTAACCAAATGAAAAGCTTTACTAAAGATATGGAGCATACATAAGCCAATGTTACTAAAGCAAATACCTATGTGGATTTCACCACAGGAAGCATTCTTTGGAAGATGGTCTATGATATGAAGACCTAATTGAAAAATCTTCTACAGGAAGATTATTAAAACCAGAGAAAAATCTCAAAAAGAAAGAATCAATTTGAATTGGTTCCCTTACCAACAATTATTTGAGAGATTTCATATGGATCTGAATCTCGGACACTCAATACAGTTGGAACATTGGGAAACAAGATGGGAAAGGACGCTGAAATTTACAACAGTGCAAAACTTGAAAGAGAATTATTTCAAAGTATTTCATAGATGGTATATGACTTCAAAATATACAAGTCTGGAAAAGGAAAATGTTGGAAATGTGGTGTCCAGACCACAATAATATAACATAAGTGGTGGACTTGTCCAAAGCATGAGAATATTGAAATGGCATACACAAAATAATGGAAAAAAATTTTCAAACTCAATATACCATGACTCCAGAAATATACTTATTAAATATACTAAATGAGATAGATAATCAGACGAACAAGAAACATCGGAGAATCATACTTTACATGATAACAGCTGCAAAAATAGAATACACAAAACCATGGAAAAATGAAGATGTCCCCAAAATTCAGCAATGATTATGTAGTTTACTGGAGATGAAAACAGCAGATAGACTATCTCAAAAACTGAGAAATTCAACAGAAGAGAACATAAAAAGATGTGTGGGCTCCTATAGATAATTATCTTCAGTGTAACAACTGAAACAGGACTAGACAATATAATAGATATTTCTAGAACAATTTAAAAGGGGGAAAGTACTATATTTGATTTTGAGTGGTGTTAAGTCATATATATTTGAGTTATTAATAGACTATTTAGAAGTTAAGGATCTGGAGTAAATGAAATACATTGACAATTGTAGAAGTATGTTTATAAATGGGAACAATTAGAAACATTAGATTTTAAGCGGAAACGTTGGAAGATTAAGAAAATGTGGTAAATCTACAGGTGTAAATATTGAACTATGACTAAATTTTTAAATTTTTTAAAATTTTTATAGATAAAAAAAGAAAAAGAAACTTAAGAGAAAAAATTATAAAGAGTTTTGAACTAAAGGGACAATGGTGGACATTGAAGAATTGGCTGGAATCAAAAGTCCCCAAGCATCAATTGTTATGGGAGGATTGAGGAGCTGTGAGGACTCAGTGAGGGTGGACCAGCAGGAATATTGAGCATGATGCAGGACTTCTATGGGGAATTATATGAGGGCGAGAATATAGGGAGAGACGATATTGAGGGTTTTTTTGATAATACAAACCATTACCCCAACGCTCACACTAACACTACCCCAATCCAAATCCCAACCCTAGCTCTAATGCTAACCTTAACCCTAACCCAAACCCTAATTCTCTTCCCAGGCATTACTTAAAAGGAAGGAAGGAAGCGTCTATAAAAAAAGGACTTTAGGTAAAATTTTTACTATAGACGTTTTCATGTAAAATATACTAGGTGATTGAATACTTGATTGCACCTTGGAAATTTTACAAGGTTATACTGCTACATCATGTGAATCTTTAAAAAACAAGGTAAAAATACTGAACTATTATTGTACTACTATTGTAATATTACATTTTCTATTTGAATTATTGATTTAATTATTTTTAATTGTTCTATTTTTAATTTTTAATTTTTCTATTTTTTGTAGTATTTTTATGTAGATGTAAACTGTGATTTCTATAAATATAATATTTTTCACACTGTTTTTCCTTTATGATTAGTTGTAATGTTCAGTAGTATGCTTTTAATCAATAAAAAAATTGCCTAAAAAAATTCCTAATCCTACTCCAAACCCTCACCCTAAAACTATCCCTAAACTTAGCCCTCGCTCTTACCATAAATCTAGCCTAGCTCTTATTGAACCCTAGCTCTTTTTTAAATCTATAAACTCAAACTAACCCTAACCCTAACCCTATCCTTTACACTAAACCTAATGAGCATCCTCACCCTAAACAAAAGACTAGCCCAAACTGTAACCCTAGCCCTAACAGTAATCCTAGCCCTAATGCTAACCTGGCTCCAACCCTAATGTTAACACTAAACTTGCAATAACCCTGGCCCTAAATCTAACCATAGTCCAAATCCAAACCCTAATGTTAGTCCTAACCCTAACCTTAAACCTAAATGTATTCCTCACCCTAACCCTAACCCTAACCCTATCCCTACCCCAGTGCTAACCCTAACCCTAATTTTAACTGTAACCGTCATCCTAATGCTAAACCTAATCCTAGACCTCACCTTAAGTGGAAACCTTATCCTAATCCTAATCCTAGCCCTAACCATAAACCTAGCGCTAAGCCTAGCCCTAACCCTAAAGCAATCCCTAAACTTAACCCTAACCCTAACCTTAACTTTACTGTAAACCTAAACTTAACCCTAACCCTAGCCCTTACCCTAACCCTAACCTTGGCCATATCCGTAGCCCTAGGCCTAAGCCTAAAACAAACAATAACTCTAAACCTTAACCCTAACTCTTATCCTGAACTTAGCCCAAACCTTAGCCCTAACCTTAATTCTAATCCAAACTGTGACAAAGCCCTAACACAAATACTACCCTAAGTCCTGGTCTGAGCCCCAGCCCAAAGCCCAGTACTCGCCCTATACCTGCCCTACCTCTAACTCTAGGCCTTCCCTTAGCCCTAATACTAGCTTGAGCTATTACCCTATCCCTATCTCTATCCCTTTACCCTAACCCTAGCCCTAACCCTAGCTGTAAACTTAAACCTAAGCCCTAACCCTAGCCCTAACCCTAACCCTAGCCCTAGCCCTAACCCTAGACCTAACCCTAGCCCTAGCCCTAACCCTAGCCCTAGCCCTAGCCCTAACCCTAACCCTAGCCCTAACCCTAACCCTAACCCTATCCCTGTTCTCAAAGGAGGAGGTTGTGCTTTTTACAGCTCCTCAATAACTTTCCAGAAAACAGTGGATTCTCCTGAATCCAGTGAAAATGCTGCAACCTCACTAGTTGGGGTAGGCAGTGGAACCCTTCAGGCATCTGGGGAGTCAAAGGGTGGAACCTCAAAAGAAGAATTTTGAGGGGTTTGGGGCAGATCAAACTCAGCCCCCAGGAAAACTTCAGAGACTTTACAGCAAGCAATGGCTTCCCAGGAAAGGAAAGAGAAAGAAACTGAAGAGTTTTTGAAACTGGCAAACAAGCACAATAAGACTGTGAGTACTATGGTTTTGGAAACTGAGAAGGGATTTGGGCTGGACTGGCTTCTAACAGTGCCAAGGAAATATTAGAAACTCCAGGGAAGGAGGTTTTACAAGCAGAAAGCCAGAAAGAAGAAGAAGGGGGAAAAACATTTGAGTCAGCTGAAAGAACAGGGCGTGGCAGCCATGGCAGAAACAGAAACTGCCTGGAAGGGCAGCACAAACTTACTGCAAGGAGAAT
>CAOKZL010004284.1:0-38042 GCA_948472985.1 Iguana delicatissima
TGTCATAATAAAAAAGAATGTCAGGACCTAATACCACAAAACACAAGATATCTGCAACTTGGAATGCATACTTAGGGCCTGCAAAGTTAGGTATATATATTAGTCATTTGATAAAAGCAGCATGAGTGAATGTAACAGGGTATGCTTAGAGGCCAGAGTAGTGTAGGAGGAAAACATACTTTTGTGGTTCCAAACTGGCATGGGAATTGATTCCTGTACTCATTTATCCAGGAGTGAGTCCTACTTAACATATTGGAATTTATTTCTGAGTAGACATGTATAGAATTGAGCTGTCATTCTCTCTGGATCCTAACTAAGATTTCTTCAAAAAACATCTGCAATAAGTGGAGACATATTATAAAAGCAAACATATTCTTGAGTTAAGACAGATATTTTTAAAAAAATTGCATCTACAAAGTGTGAGAAGTGTTTTTAGTGCTCCCCTTATACTTTTAGATCTGGAATACTTTGATACTTGTCATCTGAGCTAGTTATAGTGTTTATGGTATGCTTTCTTGTCTGGAAGTACCATGATTCAAGGATTTAGTAAGAACATATAAAATGAAGTTTAAGGGATGTGGGATTTTACTTAGTAATGTCTGTTGGTAGATGAATCATTGAAATTGAGTTTAGAATTCTGGAAGTAAAAGTATACAGATATATTAATGGATTTGCTTTGGGAAAGAAACACTTTAGTGCTGTTTGGGGACTGGTGAAGGAGGAAATCTATTTCTGTGGTTGTTGCCTAATAAACATCTACTCTGCCACTTCACATCAGCTTCTGTCCTTTCCAAGTAAATTAGTTCTTTGGGCAGCATGTCAAGAGGAAGTGTATTGTTCTTGGCAGGGCACTTGAATTTCTAATTACCAGATTCCTGCCTTAATTGCAATTACCTGGACACCCAGGCAGGGTGAACTTTTGGAAAAGAACGTAATTAGTGCAAAAGAAATGTTGCTGCCAACTGCTTGTCTGGGTACTTACAGTAACCAAACCACTGATAAGTTCACATCTCCAAAGATAGCTTGTCAGTCTGTACAAAAGATGCTGAAAGTTTCTGGGTGCTCTTATGTAAACACACACCCATGTATATGTGCAGATAAAGGAAGATCACCCACTGTTTCACTTTTCCTTGCAACTGCCTCACTGCAAGTGCAGTCAGTTTCTAATCACTTAGAAAGCAATGCAGTAATCGAGAGAAGTCAACATGGATTTCTCAAAAATAAGTCATGCCAGACTAATCTTATCTCTTTTTTTGATAGAGTTACTAGCTTGATAGATGAAGGGAATGCTGTAGATGTAGCATATCTCGATTTCAGTAAGGCCTTTGACAAAGTTCCCCATGACATTCTTGCAAGGAAGCTAGTAAAATGTGGGCTGGACAGGGCTACTGTTAGTTGGATTTGTAATTGGTTGTCTGACCAAACCCAAAGGGTGATCACGAATGGCTGCTTTTCATCCTGGAGAGAAGTGACTAGCGGGGTGCCACAGGGTTCTGTCCTGGGCCCAGTGCTGTTCAATATCTTTATCAACGACTTGGATGAAGGAATAGAGGGAATGCTCATCAAATTTGCAGATGACACCCAATTGGGAGGGGTTGCTAATATGCCAGAGGACAGGATCAAAATTCAAAAGGACCTGGATAGATTGGAGAGCTGGGCCAAGGCTAACAAAATGAAATTCAACAGAGAGAAGTATCAGGTCCTACACTTAGGTGGAAAAAATGGAATATAGAAATATGGGACGGCGGACACATGGCTGGATAGCAGTACATGTGAAAGGGATCTAGGAGTCTTAATAGACCACAAGCTGAACGTGAGTCAGCAGTGTGATGCGGCAGCCAAAAAAGGCAATGCAATTCTTGGTTGCATCAATAGGAGTATGGTGTCTAGATCGAGGGAGGTACTGGTACCACTTGGTTAGACCTCATCTTGAATACTGTGTCCAGTTCTGGGCACCCCAATTCAAGAAGGACCTGGTCAAGCGGGAGCGAGTCCAGAGGAGGGCAACCAAAATGGTGAGGGGCCTGGAAGCCATGCCCTATGAAGATAGACTTAGAGAACTGGGTATATTTAGTCTGCAGAAGAGAAGGTTAAGAGGGGACATGATAGCCATGTTTAAATATTTGAAGGGATACCGTGTAGAGGGGGGAGAGGGCTTGTTTTCTGTTGCTCCAGAGACCAGGACAAGGAGCAGTGGAGGTTTTTAGCGGAGGCTGGATGGCCATCTGTCGGGAGTGCTTTGAGGGTGTTCCTGCGTGGCAGGGGGTTGGACTGGATGGCCCGTGTGGTCTCTTCCAACTCTACATTTCTACGATTCTATGACTGCATTTCAAGGGTGCATTTGTTATGGTGGAACATGGAGAGCCTACACAACATGAAGCATGCCTCCTTGGCTCTGCCATGTC
Source organism: Iguana delicatissima (assembly GCA_948472985.1). NCBI lineage: Eukaryota > Metazoa > Chordata > Lepidosauria > Squamata > Iguanidae > Iguana > Iguana delicatissima. The sequence continues at coordinate 2,406 of CAOKZL010004284.1, forward strand.
CAGCTCTGAAGAATATATGCCACAACTCTAATAGTCTTTATTTTAGCACCCCTAATATGGCATAGTTTTTTCTCTTCACAGTAATTATGGCATATAGCATGTGGAAATCATAATGTCTGAGTAGTCACAGAAGTATCTTATTTATTTTAGTGACATGAATTCAGGAGGCTGGCATACGTATAAGTTGTTTCCATACACATTTATCCAGAATGAAGTAGGTGTTAAAGTGGCCATATATAATTTATGTTTTATGAGCATTTGCAGTGTGAAAAACTAAGAAAAAAGAGTGAAGAGATTTGTCAGTTATTCCTTTTAGTTAATATCTAAACTTTACCCTACATTATTGTATACCAAAAAAAGTTTGTTTTTTTTAATGATTTGACATTCAGTCAATATGAAACCCCATTAGAAGAAGCAGAGACAATACATCTTGGAGACTGTGTATTAAACTGATGATGGTTTTGTTTTATAACCAGTGTAGGATTATCCAAGTGGTTAGACTTTGTTATTTGCCACCACATGACTTGATTTAATAGTGACCCTTTGCATGGAGAGACTTCCAAGAGCCCTAGTCATCAGCTGCCCTGCTCATCTCTTGCAAACTTAGGTCGTGGCCGTCTTGATTGAAACAATCCACCTGTAGTGTGATCTTTTTCTTTTTCTACTGCCTTCCATTTTATTAAGCATGGTTGTTTTTTCCAGGAAGTCATGACCCCTCATGTCCCCGCATGAGATACCTAACTGACAGCCTCAGTTAGACTAGATGGACAACCTTAAAGGAAAACCAGTGGCAGTGGCTTAGCTATTAAGGAAATAAATTCATCATTTAAGTCTTTCTTCTTAAGGTAGAAATTTAAGTATATATTTAGTTCAGAAATTCTTCTAAGAATAAAGTTCTTCAATATGGTGTTGTTTACCTGAAAAAAATAAGTCTGAAATTAAGACACTATTATTTTTCATGGTTAAAATATGGAATTGCAGTTCAAACACATTTGAGGGAACAGAATGGTAGTGTGATGGACTCGGTATGTTGAATAGATAGACTTTGAGCACAAGCCACAAAACACACTCTCCTGCTGCACAATTTCTTTTCATTAATTGGGGCTTGTGTGGGATTCCTATTAACATGAATGGCAGCTGCACAGCAGTAGTTCTGGGTGGATTGCTCCTTTTCTCTTCATAGTGACAGCAAACTGCAGAATATTTGTGCCTCTTATTGATGGGCTGAAAATAAGAAAAGCTATCAGATAAAAGTGGTTTCTGTTTTATAGACAAATGTATAAAACTGCTTTGTTCTTTAGAAAATCCAGTTAAGAGCACTTCAAACAAAGTGCCCAAGTGATAGGCTCCCCAAGCACACGTAATGGCAAAATGGAAGTGTTGTGATGTGAAGGGCGTTGCAATAAATCGTTCCCACTGCTTGTAAACAATGAGGGGTAAAGGAATCGGAAAGCAAAGCTGATGTAGCAAAATGCAGCTACAGCAAAAACTCTCTTGTTTTTGGATTCAATTATGCTGGTTTCCAAACCATTCACCAGTACATTCATTTTTCTTTTACTCATAAAATGTTCCTCATAACACATATACACATGCCTGCACATTCAAGCCTGCACACAAAGACATACATAGGTATTCATAAATATACACAGAGGTGTACTGGCTTAAGCTGCAGTGTTAAAGTGCTTACCCTTAGCTGAAATGGAACCCAGAATCGCCTAGGACAGTGGTTCTCAACCTGTGGGTCCCCAGATGTTTGTGGACTTCAGGTCCCAGAAGCCCCAGCCACTGTGGTCAATGCTCAGGGCTTCTGGGAGCTGAAGTCCAAAATCATCTGGGGACCCACAGGTTGAGAACCACTGGCCTAGGAAATTATCCTCATTGGACAAATTGTGTGTTAAGTATTAGGCAATTAGGGCTATGCAAGTTTAACTTGATTGTATGAGCACCTACCAAGCCGAGATGTTTAGCTGCTGAAATATATTGACTTTTTCCTAGTTTTGATCAAACACACACACACTAGGAATTTATAGTGTTTGGTGTTCATATCCATATGCAGACATATATACACATTCTTGCCTGAGTTCTGCAGTTATTTTTCTCTCCTCTTGCCACTTTTGCAAAGTTAACTTCATGGACTTACTTTACTGATATCAGAGCATATATGATCAGGTGTCCAATGCCAGTGCATGTAGACATACTGTCAGTGATCCAGCATTAAGATCACTGCTGTTCCCCCTGCCCTGGGAACAGTGATTAACAAACCCACAATATACAAGCACTGTGCAAGGCCAGTGTCAGCCCAGGAAGGAACAGGGAAAGGGTGCCAAAAAGCAGATTGACATTCCTAGAAAGTGTCTCTGTCTGATTTTCAGGGATTCTATCATACTCTGTTACACTGCAGCCTACCTTATTCAACAGAATCCTCTGTCTGTCTGAGTCACATTTTGCAGAACTGCTATAGACATAAGTAAATAAATGTATAGAAGAGGCTGGGAACTGCACATCTGTCAATGCAGCTGCATGCGCTTTCATTGGTATCCAGCACTCCTCTATTCTTACTCTATAATTCAGAATAAAATTTCAAAGTTGTGTGCGTGTGTGTGTGTGTGCACGCATTAGGAGAGTCCTAAAACAGACCAAAGTAACTGTGTTATGAGAAGAATGAGTGTGATATAGTAGTTTGATTGTTGGACTAGGCCTCTGGGAGACTATAGTTCAAATCTCATTCAGCCATGGAGAACCTCTGGTGGCCTTGAGCAAGTCGCATTCTCTCAGCCCTAGAGGAAGTAAATGGCGAATCAACTCTTATTCAAAATGTTATCAAGAAAACTCTATGATAAGGTTGCTATAAATCAGCATTGACTTGTAGGTGTGTAGCAACAATAACAATGGTCTTGTAAAATGACACAGTTCTGTAATAGAGCTACATTGGACTTTCCTTCGCTCTTGGCATTAAAATGACTTGCAGTCTGAGACATCTGCTGCAGATTGGTGATTTTCAGGTGACCCAGAAGTGGGATGAGAGGAGTTTGGGACACACTTTTCTGTAGATCTGGAGATGTTTGGGGGGAAAAAACTGTCAAGATGGTAAAGTCAGGATGGGTTAACACAGAGGCCTCATTTCCCTTTGTTGGAAAGATAAGGACTGAACAGTAAGAGCCAGTGTCATGGAAATGTGTAAGACAAAATAAAAAAGCCACATGTCCTGATAGTGAAAGCTGAGGCTAAGGGGTACTTGAAACCAAATCTGGGAAATTGCCTAAATGAAAGGAAGAGATACACAAATAGACTGAGGACTATGAAGGAAAAAAAAGTTGGTGGTATCTCTCTTGACACAGAGCGAAGGGGAAGAACATGGAACAAAATGGAAAGGGATGTTTAGCCAGCTGAAAATCCATAGTTATTGGGGGGGGGGGTTGTCTTAATGAGATTGTTGTGCTTTCTTTTAGTTGCATCCAGGAAAGCAGGCTCTAAATCTAATCTAGCAGTGGCTGTACTGTTTTCCTGAGATGCAGAATCTTCAGTTATGTCTGCAAAAACGAGGCTCTTAAAATTTCTAAGTCTTTGAAAAGCATCCTGCTGAAGACCTGTGTTCAACAACAGCAGTTAACTGCCGTTTGCCTTATGGCTATCCTGCAAAGCTATATCAGGAAAAAAGAGTATTAAAGTCCATCTCAGCAGCTATTATTCACTGTTGACAACTTACCTACATTGTTAGAACAGGACATTGTGATGTTTTGTGTTGTCTTTTACACATGTATTGTGCACTTCCCTACGTTTCTGCATGTTTTCCTGGCCTTGGATCTATATAACTAGCAAGTTAACTCTACAGGGAAATCATTAGAGAATTGGAACAGTTGTAATGGGAGACTGAAGGGTCACTACGTGAGACCTCTTACTTAAAATGAGCTTACTGCTCTTCTGAAAACAGGTCAAGTGTTGGCGAGAGTTTGGCATAGGCAGGTAGAAGGTTATAAAGGTCACCAGTCAAATGCATTGTTTTAATTTGTGAGTCAAATTATTCAAAGGCAGTTAAGTTTTGCTCAGATAAATAAAATTAATTTAAAACCTGCAAGCATAAATTCTTCTGACTCTTAGGCTTTGATCCTAAGCACAGTTATATGGAAATAATTTCCATTTCCTTTGGGACTGAACTTCTAAGTAAATATGTTCTGCACAGAGGTTGCAGGCTGCCACATCAAGATCAAGAAACTTTTAGTCTTTGAAATTGTTGTCTGTTCCTTTTCGTTTTTTCAAATCTTTTTTTCAAATCTGTTTTTCAAATCTTTATTCTTTTATGCTATCCCATTGGAAAAAAATTAAGAAACAATGTATTGCCAATAGTGTTTTCAAATAAAATATACTTCTGCAAAACATACTACCAGAATATAACTTCTACCCTTCTACCCTTTGAGGGATTCAGGAGAGTTTTTAAATACAGTATATGAATTTAGATGGCCAGTTAGCAGACTACAAGACAGATGAAGCCCCTTTTCCCAGCACTTCTCCATGATTCCAGGCCATCCCACCAGAAGTTGTATGTATGATTTTACAGCAGTTTAACTCAGAATAAGTAGAACATTTATTAATGAATTGTATTGATCGGTACTGGTTAGAAGGAGCATATGGCTTCCTTGCTATAACAGCTGCACTATCTAAGCACAATTCATAATGCTTGTTAGGACCTATAAAGCCCTGTAAAGCTTTCTGACAAACTATTCTGCCTTTCTTGTGTCTTTGCTTGCATAGTGTTCCTTTTTTATGTCATGCTTAATGTGAATATGTGTTCTTCATATTTCTAGCAACATTTTGAACCATATTTTGAAATCTCATGGGAGTTCTGTTTCTGAGGCGGGTATATCAGCTCACTATCTGAAGACTGAAAATACTGGTGTTGGTTATACCTTGTCTAAAATGGCATTTATGTAATGCAGGCCTTTTTTTTTTCTCCATTCATTCAACAGCAACAACAGAAATTCTGCAGTCCTCACACTGCAAAGATCATTAACTTCAATTACCACTTATATGTATTATTTTATTTACTACATATGTGTATGCACATACACATAAACACACAGAACCTTTGTCTGTGAATGTCAAACTGTATTTGAATTTCTTCATAAAACAGAATAGCTAGAAGCTGATAAGCTGAAGCACAGAAGTTTTGATTTTAAGAGCTAGCATGGTAATTTTAACAAACTTAGATCTTTTAATCATGGGGAATAGTGCATTGGTTCTGTGACAAAGTGACAGGGTGATAACATTTGGTTTTCTTATATCTCACTCTTGGGGCTTGTGTGCATAAGCAATGAATAAAGTGTTGGAGGGACTAAATAGACACTAAAACAGAGTCCTTTGCTAAGATTTCTGCTGTACATTTGTGGGGTCAGAAATAAGTCTTACATATGCTAAACAATTAGATATTGTTGGCATGTACCAGAAAATCAGTTTGTTGGCTGCTGTGGCAATTAGCTGTATATCCAAACTGAGTAAGCATAGTGTTGAAATCGAAAGGGTATCTCATATAGTAGTAAATCCAAACATATCTATCATGGTCAGTAACTCAAAAGAACAGTGGATAGGAAAGGTTAGAATTAGTGAGCAAGTTCAAACAAGGCCAAGATATCAAAAAGCCCTAGTAGTTGTAATGGTATCATTCATAACAGTCCAACACAACTTCAGTACTTTGAACAACATACTTTACATTGGATAGCAATATATACCTTGCGGGCCTTGTGTTACCTTTGTGCATCTGATGGACTTCTGTTGGATTAATGAGATAATTATCTATCTTTTTCTCTAAATACCGAGGGCACAATACTAAAAGAGGTGAACTAGAGGATACAGGGACATCTCAGTCCTTTATTTTAGCAAAATCAGAGTGGCTTCTTTTATTTTATGTGTCTTCAAGTCAGCCCTGACTTATGGTAAACCTGTTCTAGGGCTTTCTTGGCAAAGTTTATTCAGAGGAGTTTTTCCATTGCCTTCGTCTTAGGCTGAAAGACTATGATTTGTCTCAGGTTGCTGAATTGATTTCCATAGCTGAGTGGGTGTTCAAGCCCTACACTCTCAGGGTCCTAGACCAACACTCAAGACACTAGGCCATGCTAGCCCTCAGAATGTTTTATTGCAGAATGTTTTATTTTTAACAGTACATTTAAAAGGCATCATTAATTTCAACGGGAAAAGGTAGTGGGTGAGATCCAGCTGGCCCTTTACATGAATGGATCTGCATCTCTGCTCAGGAAATGAGTTGAATACCTGTTTTCTGCTGATGTACAATCCCAACTGCAGATCCCCATAGATTCTGGACACTTTTCTAAAGTGTACTCATCATCTATTATCCATGTTAGATAATCAAGAATTATATTAATGTAGGGTTAGATCCATGCTTAATCATGGATAGAGAAGACCCATTGAAATCTCCAGTGCTTGAGGACGGAAGAATAGGCAAGCCCCACTGGGTGAGCAGAACCCTGCTAATACTTTCTGCTTTTCTTCAGCCTAGTTCAGTGGTTCTCAACCTGTGGGTCCCCAGATGTTTTTGGACTTCAGCTCCCAGAAGCTCTGAGCATTGACCATAGTGGCTGGGGCTTCTGGGAGCTGAAGTCCACGAACATCTGGGGACCCACAGGTTGAGAACCAATGACCTAGCTGAAGAGCTCATCCAAGAAGTTCCATTGTTTATTGTTACATTTCTGATGCACACTATTAAAGAAGACTAATTGCAATGTATCTTAAAATATAGACCTCTTTCACACCCATTCTTTTTGATTTGGATACTGGAGATGGTACTGTTTCACATTTGATCCGCACTTGACAAATCCTTACTGCTGTACCAGCCTAAAATGTTATGTCAGTTGTGGTGGCTTGATGGTCATAATGTTGCAAATACTATTTTAGTTTCATTAAACTTACAGAATTGAAGTGGAGATATTTGCTGTATCCTCCCATCAACCCCACATTTTTCTGTTGCATTAGAAAGAGGACAAAATGCTGAGTTTTATGCTGTCTTCATCTATACATAGTCTGGATGTGAATTTGAATTTGAACAAAAAAAGAAGTGGAAACAAATTATAATTGCTGATGCTTTTTCAGCCTTTTATGCACCTCTGTTAAATGGCAATTCAAAGTTGAGAAGTACACACTTTCTGCTGCTACATAAAGAAATCTGCTTTTATAACATAACACCTCAAATCTGCTTGTTAATTGCATGGTCCCTGGAATAGGATGACACCTTGTCTGGCAGCAACCAGTGTCCAACACTTTGTTTCAGGACAATGACTACTCTGAACTCATTTTCTCTTCCTCTGAAAATATTGTTAATAACAGACAATCTTGTTCTGAATTCAGAGACTGTGTAGACCAGTTTTGCACTCTTTAAAATAAATACAGAGAATCTTTACATGGAAAATGCTGCTCCATTTACTGACACTGAAAATGATGAGCGGTGCGTAATGAAAGGCTGCAGAGCCTGGAGAAGCAATTATTTGAACGCTACTCCCATCCTGACACATCAGTACCAGCAGCATAGCTTCTTTAACTGGAAGATAGTCAAGATAAGATTGTTGAGGGGTGGGTTACTTAAGCTGTGTATCTAAAAACATCATTGTATTTGCTCTTCGTCTCCTGTTTTGAAAAGTTAGCTGCTCAAAATGAAAGATACCCATGACCTTTAAAAGGCAACATTAGTAATAAATAACAACAATAATAACTACTGTTATTGTTAGCCTAATTACCAGTACCCACTAGAGTAGATCTACTGAATCAAATTTATATAAGTGATGATTCAGCAGATGTGTCCTAGCTGAGACTAACATCCAAATTAAGATGTTGAGGTTGTTATCAAACTGTATGGGCTCATGTAATATCCCATTTAAAAGATATTATAATATGGCAAAGAGAGAGATTTCATTGTCACAATGGGCAAAGGTTGAAAAAAATTCATATTATGAGATATGAAAATGAGAATTTTCAAGGTTTGTTAGTCCGCAAAATCTTGAGACTACATGAGAATGTAGACGTATTCTTCCTACCTCTATTTATTCTGTGTGGGATGGGGCACAATGATGAGCTGCCATTCCAATGCATACCCAGCATGACTTTACACTTTCCTCATTCTTCTGTCAGGAAGAATTTTATTTTGACCTGTGCTTGGTTTGTTCTGTACTTTTTTAAAAAAAAATATGTTCCAGGGATTCAAAAGTCTGTAATCAAAATACATTATATAACATCTATTTTTAATGATTTTACATCTTGTATATTTCACCTTGCTTACAACTGGTGGGTTTTCAAAAGATTAGGGTTTCAGGTTTTTTGTTTTGGGAGTTGTTTTGTTTTGTTTTGTTTTTGCAAAGGATAAAATGATCCATGGGAACGCAGTGAGGTGCTGTCATATATTTATTTACCTGGCTTTTTTAAAAAAAAGAATCACTTTACATTATAGACTGTTATCATGGTTATAAAGGGCAGAGATATATGTATCTAAGTGGTAAGGAAAAGGGAAAAAAAGTACTACAGGATTAGATTATGATTTATTGCCCCATGAACCAATTCTGGATATGGCAAAATCCTATTTTTTAAAGTAATTCCAGTTGTGTTCAGTTAAGGTTACTCTCTACTAAGTATGTTTGGGATTGCATCCTTACATATCTTGTAGTTAAGGAGCTCAGGATAGTTTTGGTCTTTTTATTGTGAAGTATTTTCATTGCCCTTGAGCTGAAAACTGTTTTTAAAAAATGAAAGCTTGTGTTTTCTGAAAGCCAAATTACATGATTTAGGTTTGGTTTTTTTTTAAAGATTGTTTTCAGACTTCCATTCTGTGAAAACCACCAGCATAATCAGAGCCACAAGAACTCTTAAAACACAAAAACCCACAATAAACCATCGTTTTCGAATTTAAAAACACTAAAAAGGGGGAGGGGAGGTCAAAAAGTTTTTCTTGACACCTTTTTCTAAAAAAGAGAGACTGGGAAACAAGGGGAAAGTTCCCTCAGTTTGGGGGCAATGCTGAAAAAAGCCTTTTTCCACATGCTCAAGAAGGACCCCTCCTGAAGCTCCTAATAACTGAGCAAGTCAATAACAAGGCAGGCTGTATCTTTTGGATTCTTCTCTCAGTGGAAAAATGAAAAAAAAATGGTTTTACCTTAGTATGTCTATCTGTGTGTTATAGAGATGAGGGGCAGAAATTTTCTGATGTTACATTTTTCACACTCATGCTTATCCATGGTTATCTGTCTTGTTGTGCTGCAATCATTCATTTACTGAAACAGAATATTCAACTAGTTCTACTGAATCAGGTTTTGTTTTCAAGTTGGAATGGAACAGATCAGTAGCACAGTGAGTGAGTAAGTAAGTGAGCGAAGCTGATTTAACCCATTCATTGTTACTTTTGTGCAGCTCCTCATAGCTTTAAATTTTCTTGCTGTTATCTTTGCAATCTTGCTTTTAATTTAGAACAAACTAAAATTCTGAAAGCCATATTGTTGTCTTTCTTTCACTCAGTGATAAATGACGTGCCATATTTATGCTACTACATTCTTGCCCATGTTATACCACTTTAATGTCAATAGTATAACACATTCTCTGGTTCCTTCCAGTAGAACCTATACAGTATGTCCGCTATTTAGAATAGATCATACTGAGTACCACAACCATTAATATTATAGGCCCTTTCTGCTGTGGTACCTCATTATGTAAAGTTCAGTACTCCTGGGATGAAAATTAAAAATGGGAGTCATAAAATACCAAAGGTGTTATACATAATTATTGCCTAGGTAAAGCTGAAACCTTTTTCCCACTCCACTGATCCATAGTTACGTGGTTCCTTCAATATATGTTCCTTTTTTCTTCCATAAAATCATGAGAAGAACCATATTGTCTAGTCTCTTTGAGTATCTAGTACCACAGATACTCTCTGATTTCTACAGAGGTCACCCAGATGTTTGTAGGTAGCCCACAAACAGGAGCTGAACTCTACAGAACCCTTCTTTTAACATTGCCATGAATTGCTGTTTCAAGGTATACAGATTTTAATACTAGAAATAATAAATAACCATCATGGGACCATAACTATTCATAGCCTTGCCTTCCAGGAATTTATCTAACCGCCTTTTAATACCATCCAAATTGGCAGCCAATCTGACATCTTGTAATTACAAATTTCCTAGTGTAGCCATGTGCCTTGTGAAAAAGTACTTCTGTTGATTTCTCATAAACCTTCCATTGTTCATTTTCTTTGGCTACCTCCAGATTCTACTACCATGAGAGAGGAAGAGAAACTTCTCATAGTATTCTACTCTGTGAGAGCCAGTGTGGTGTAGGGATTTGAGTGTTGGACTAGGACTCTGGAGGCCATGGTTAGAATCCCCACTTATCCATAGAAATCCACTGGGAAACCTTGGGCAGCTCTCAAACTTCAGAAGATGACAAAGTCAAACAGCCTTTGAACAAATCTTGCCAAGAAAATCCCATGATAGGGTCACCATATGTTGGAAATGACTTGAAGGCACACAACAATACGCTACTCCACATAATTTTATATATTTTTGTCTTACTCCCACATACCCAAACTTTTTTCAGTCTAAACGTTCTAAACATTTGTTACTTACCCTCATAGCTGAGTTGCTTAAGCTGCTTAATCATTTTGATTACCCCTTTCATTCTCTTTTCCGGGGTTCACAACATTAATTTTGAGGTGTGGTGACTCAGATTGTACCCAGTACTCCAAATAAGGTTGCATCATAGATTTTTGTAAAGGCATTAATGTATTTTCTGTACTATTTTTATATTATTTTCTTACTGTTGCCTGAAATGGGATTTGATCCTGCACATTGGGTTACTGTTTTTACCACACTGTCCACCACAACCCCAAGATCTCTTTCCTAGTCAGCTTTGTGAGCATATACATGAATTTCAGGTTGTGCTGCACTGTGCATCACATCACACTTGCTTACTCTGAACCACATTTGTCCTTTTAACACTCATTCTATCATTCTGGAGAGGTCTTTCTAAAAATCCTTTTCAATTTCCTCTTTTTTGTTTTAACCACCCTAAATAATTTCCTCTTTCCAAATAGTGCTATTATCTTTGTCTACTTTTACTGAAACAAAAGTAAGTTAACACTAAATGTCATTTTATAATTGCAATAATGATCACACAGCTGTGCTTTCCTGGTATTATAATGGATGTCAGGATCACTTTAGGAACCCAGCTTCATTTTCTGCTCAGATGTAATTCTGATGACCGTTGTTGTAGTAAGAAAGTACAGCTTCTTGTTCATTATGGCTGAGGTCTGCTAGAAGCTTGCGAGTTATAACGAAGGCCACAGTGGAAGAGCATGACAGTTCTGGCTTAGTGTTTGCGTAAAATTCAGCTTCATCTGGAATATATGTGTTTGTGTGCAGCATGTGTATCTGTGTGTGCATGTGCAAAAGCACATCCGCCTACCCATTCACACATGTATGCACTTTCATTTCCCAGGGTAAGAAATGCGTTCTTTATTTATGAGAATGTGAAATTCTGAGGAGGAGCACTTACACTTAAATGAACCTGCAAGCAGCCCATAGAAAAGCAAGTGCCTGCAGCGCTAATAATGAGAACTGACAAGGCAATCCTGCTGTGTTTATTTATGACCTTCTGCCTCTGTTAGCTCTTGTGAGAAATTCCTCTCTAACCAAAACAATATTGCTCTAGTTTGGCACTACGCTTAGAAATCCTATGGAGCCCTGAGGCCCACTAACTGGCAGTGGTTCAGCTCCTAGCAGATTGGCATGATTGCTTCTGATTTTACATAGCTTTTCATTTTTACTTACCCCTTTGCTTAATTCAGGTCTTGCTTGTTGCTTCAAAAATGTGTTAATTTTTTTAAAAAAACACCATTCCCAAATATTTGAGTGGTAGGAAATTGGTGAAATCCACCTTTGTAATTCATGATATTTGTTATGTTCTTTACAGTGAATAAATTGGCAAATATATGAGGTTTCTTGGCCAGAACTTATAAAATCACAAAGAAAATTAAGAGAAGTTAGAATTACAGTAGGAACTATATCTCCTTTGTACTAATTTCAAATCTAAAACTCTTTTTCCCTCCCCTGATTCCTGACAAGAACCATTAAGGGGTTGGGGGAAATGCGCAGACAGTACTTGTGTGGTGGAAGAAGCTGTTTGCTTAGGTCATTTTTCTCATCTAACCTTTTGACAGAGTAGTCATATTTGTCACATCAGAAAGAAGGATCAGATGCAGGCCTCAAAAGTTCCCTGCTCTTGCATGTGTGTGGCTCAAATAGATTTTGCCCAGCTTAAAAGCCCCACAATAATGTTTCCAATGGAAAGGAGACCGCTTAATACACATTATCACATGCTCTATTTCTAGTGTTCAGGCTGTGAGTGCCATTGTTTCTGTAGCCAGAACAATCCCAATAATGGAGTCACCAATGGGCTTAAGAAAACTCTGGAAAATATTTACCCGCAAACATTTTAAAGGGGAAACATTTAGGAGGGAACGATAGGGTTGGACAACTCTGTGTATGGTCATGTAAGTATGTAATGATTAGATCCTTAATAGGCAATTCCACACTGCAACATTTTGTTGTAGGCCACAGTTCAGGGAAGGGCATTTAGAATTCTGAGCCAGAGAGCTCTTTGGCCTCAGTAAACTCCAAACCCCAGAATTCCACAGGATGTTGAAAGTGGAATAATAGCACTATAACAGTGTAATGTGGAAGGCCCTTAAACATCCTATGGATTTCAGTGAGTTTAATGTTAATGGTGACTGTGCCTGAGTCCAACTTAAACTTGTTTCTATTTGGAAAGTTCTCATAGAAAAAACAGGGCAGGCCCCCTTAGAATCTGTTTTCCTCTTCTTTTGCCCATTTAAGCATTTTTATTTATGTATTTTTGTACTGCAAATGCCAGAATCTCCAGTATTTGGAAAGTGTACAGAAATTCTGCATAGTTCTGAGACTTTTTCCATTCTTCTCTCCTAATCCTATGATGCAAAATGAAAATGATGTGCCAATTGTACTCTTTTGCAGTGGTGGACGCAGGACAGAGCGAACGGTCATATAAATCAGTAGGATATAAGTCAATCATGATGATCTTAACTCTTAGTGACTTAGTCTCCTCTGTGCATGGATTTAGGTCCAATCCCTAGTCTTCAAGTGGAGGACCACAGTATCAGTTATTCTTGTCACTACCATAAAGAAGATAAGGACAAATATTTTAAGAGAGACAGGACAATAAATAGTGGAGGAGTGCTCATTAAGAGGATCTTTTTTGGAAGGAGAGACTAAACTGTAATAAAACATAAGAGCATCATAATAATTCAATTCCAAAATTAAACAAAAACTCTTCTATACCGGTAGAGTACTCTGGTAAAATCTGCACCATCAGTCACAAGCCAGAAGCCTCAATGAAGCTGATAAGTAAGTCATAAGGAAGCTTGTGTAATGTCATAGTTTATAAGTCTTTTATTAATAGTGCAGTGGACTTTCCAGAACCCCCTGAGGATGCCAAAAAGTATGAATGATTATGTCCCATATTATTAAATGGCAGCGACGTGTACGTGGACATTTTGGTGTATAGACATTCACATTAACACCATTTTATATATAGGACGTGATGCTTTGTAATCAGTGGAAATCACAGATCCAGAGAACTCACAGATCCCGAAGGTCCCCTACATGTGACCATTGGTTGCCAACTATTTCTGAACATGGAAGTTTTATTTTAGCTATTGTAATGCCTTTTCAAGCATTATGATAAGTGACCAACACAAATAATTTTACTAGTGTAGGCCAGAGAAGAGCAGGAAAAAATTATTATCAAAATAGCTGTGGTTAAGCTGATTTTTCCAAAAGATAATGTTTTCTGTGCTTGTAATGTTTCTTAGCATTTTTAATGTGCTAATTTATTTACAGTAATAGTAGAATTTTGTCTGTGGATAGTTTTTTGCTATAATGCTGAAGAAGGAAATTATGCTAAAAGGTTTATTATTATTATTACTATTATTATTTTCCCAAAAATGTTCAGTAGAAGTCACTTTGTCTCACTTGGAGATGTTCTTTGTCTTTCTGTTTTAAATATATGGGGTTTTTTTTCCTATTTTTTAGAATTAAAAATAGATCTGTCATCTGATCTGTTAACAGTTCTTGCAAGACTTGATCAGTGTGTTTTAAAAACAGATGGGTTGTAACAATTTCTTATGTCATTAATATGAAAGGGCATTTTCAAAGTATCTACATCTTTATGTACTTCCAAGCCTCTGGAGGGAGGTTCTCATTAAATACCTGAATTATACAGAAAACCATGGTGACTCTCAACAGCACCAATAAAAATATACAATAATGACTTAATTCAAGCCAGTTGTCACTTCGCTGTACTCCTGAATCTATTTTCAGTGCTAGCAGCATACATCACCAGGGGAAATGATAGTTCTTAGGCTTGAATGTAATTTCTCTGTTGAATATTAGCGAAACATGTATTAAAAGAAATGTGTCACAGTTATAATATCTTTGGAAATTCTTTTGGACATTTCAGATACACCCCAGTAGAATCTCATACGAAGAATGTTTTGGCACAGGAATTTTTCTCTGGTGCTGTATACTTGAGCAAATTTATGTAGCTCTGGTTCAGAACTATAAATATAACATTGCATCCTTTTCCTTCTAGACATGAGACTTGTTCTTAGTAGGTATAACTGTAAATCCCTTCCTTGGTATCTTGTTCTAGAAAACCAACTATACCAGGAGGAAGTGCATGTCCACTTCAAAAATGAAAAAGAGAAGACCTCCCCAGAAAGTGGGATACATCTTCCATTTTTAATTTCAATCAGATTTGCAAAAAAAATATAGAAAGGCAGGTTTATATTCATTATGAGTGAGCTTTCCCACTCTCACATTAAAGTTCAAAAATCTGGAAATAAGGATTAAAGATGTTTATACATTAGGAAAGAAGATAGCTCTTTACAGAACTAGAAGTAGGGTAGGAATGAACATTCTGCAGGGCCCCTGTAATTCCTGTGCTTTTGTATTGTATTTTTTTTCCACTGTAGAGGAAATTCAAAACTCTTACCTCACTTGCTGTCTAGACAATGAAATCAGTAAAGTATTTGAAAACATCTTCACATACACTGTTAAGGTGTTGCTTCATACTAAAAAGTGGACTTAAGAGTTAGAAATATAGAAGAATTCAAAGTAGTATATTGTACTTTTTTCTTCTAAATGTGTGTGTACTTCTCAGCTAACTGGTCAGCATTAAATGAACCTCTATTATCAAATGTGCTGGTTGTGATCTTTCTACCATTGCTATACAGTATTGGAATGTATGTTGTATGTACACACACACGCAAGTCAGATCTTTCCCTCACAAAGCAAGTCAGGCTTGTTCTATCCTTGTTGAGCTTCCAGCAGATAGCCAAAATTGTATTATTCTTTATATTTTTAAAGGTTTGTTTTACTCTTTTAAAAATTGTTTATAATTTTTTAAATAATGTTTTATCTTTTCTATTTTACATCATTCATACAGATACATTGAACAAAAAAGCAATTATTAAATACATTCAATGAATAAATAAAGGGTGAGATTGATGTAAATTCATTTAATAACTACACTTATATATTTCCTTTCTGCCAAAACATTCAAGATACCATGAATTTTGTACATGGCTCAGCCGATATGGATAATTGCCAACAGATGCTGGACAATAAAAACTGATCAGAGGTGTTTCAAATACTACCTGGTTAATATGGGTAGCTACTTTGTTAATTTTATACACTGCCCAGGTGAGATACATGGTTCCCAAGAAATGAACACATAATTCGACAATTCAGTGTGCACACTACCCAGTTAACATTGTTCACTTACTGATCAGTCAGTGTGTACATTTTCTGTTCACATTCTTCATGAAAATTTGTCCAGTGACAGGTGCCTGTTTCCTTCTCCAGTGAACATAGATTGTGCACATAAAATGGATGCTGCATAACAGGGGAAGAGCCCTTATGCAGTTTCAGTATATCATGAAAGATCATTATTCAGAAGGTGCTAAACGTTTACAAAGGTTTAAGAGATTTAGTAATATACGGATTCTGACTGAATTTAGTAATGTGCTCAGCATTGTGTGGCCTGACAGATGAAAAGAGCTGCAGTATTTATTATCTGCATGGCAGTATTTCTACACACTTGATAACTGTATTATCATAACTATATTATGAGTGCTGAAAGCAAACTGGTATTCAGCAACTAGTGACCGAATGCTACTGATCTAATTATAGTTACTGTCTTATCTTTCGTTTCTTGTGGGTGTTGTGTTTTCCTTTTTATGATGCAGACTGGCACGGTTTTGTTTTTTTTTAAAAAAGGTTGTTATTGCATAAATCATTATGTTGTTCCTTTTATTCCTAATGTAGAGTAAGTGGGATTTTTTTCCTTAAAAATTGAAGATATTGCAGCAATGAGAATTACTGCTGTGTTTGGCTGGCTTCAATAGAAATGACTTGTTACAAGTGAAATGTAATCAAAGAGGATTTCTAGGAATATTCTTGGAGCATGTTGCTTTATTTATCATACAGTCTGCATGAGTTTTTGTCACTTCCCCTCCCCTCCAATTCACTGGTGTGTAACCTTGGGTTTCCTGCCTCTCTGTATGCAGTTTACTGCCAACAGCTTCCCCTGCTGACTGTGCTACAATTGCAAATCTGAGTTATTTCAAGAGTGGCTCTTCTGTTGAAGTCTGATAAGATCATGTACCACCAGGAAAGCATAACATAATCCTAAACTCAACAGGATTCTCTTCTTTTTTTAAAATCTCTTATACTTGTCACATGGACATAAAGGTTGTACATGAATGGAAGTGGAGGAGAAAAGAGGGGAATGCATAGATGACACCCATATTAAGAAGTATAAATCCAGAACCGGGATCATTTGTTTACAGTTAAGCTTTTACCTGAAAACTGGCTATGAGAACTGGTCAGGATATATCATAAAGCATAGGTTGTCACAGCACTGTAGTAAATGAAGCATTCCAATAGCAAGGCAAAATGCACTATGTGTGTGGAACATACCTATCTAGAAGAAAATAATTATGTTAATTGTAGATTTAGCTATTCCTATATCTAGGAAACTATTGCCGCAGCTTCTGTAAGAGAGAGGCAACATTTTTTCAGGTATGCCTTTGGGATTGTGGGGACTTCCTTTTCCTTAAAAAGATCTGGCAATTTCCCAACCTGTCAACTTTCCCCCAAAAAGAGATCAGTGTAAATGCTTTAGCTTGAGGGTGTCTTGGCATGAATGAGAAACAGTAAAGTCTCTTTGTTCTTGCAGGCATTGTAGATCTTACTGTACTTATAAAAGAAGAATAGAGTTAGAGCCCTGCTGACTAAATTGTCCTCAAGAGAAGTATTAGTTGCAGAGTTCTTTGTTAACAAGGCTCCTTGTTTAAACTGCTGTGGAACTTCTCTTATTTTACTAGCTTCTTTCTAAATAATAAGTTTGTATTTCATATATTTGTGGCAAATAAATTTACACTATTTGATCTATAAAAAGTATGTATACATAAAGTGGCTAATACGTCCACTGCTATAAAAATACAAACAGATGTTCCCTGTTGCAATATTTGCTGTATTGAGTTGGTCTGTTTCTATTAGCAGCTGCAGCACGATGGTGGTATGAGGGAATTGCTGCCTTTGTTATTCACATCTCTACTTTTTAAAATGCAAGTTGATGGCAGCTATGGTGTTTTCAACTTGAACCTTTCTAGAAGCCAGAACAAAATAAACTGTGTTTGGAAACACATTAACCTACAAAAGTGAATGCAAAGAACACCATTTTTAAAGTGGTAATAAACATGCATATCTCGCACTTCATAAAAAGATGTAAAGAAGTTTGCCTGATTTGTGTTCTCTTGTGTGTGAGTCTACATGTGAGTATGTAGAGGGAGAGAAAGAACAAGAGAGAGTTTTGTGGTGCTTTATGCATCTTGTTAAGTTTTTTTGTTTTTTAAAGGGAAATGTATGATGATGGTAACAGCAGCAATGTGATGACTCTCTTCTTGAAGGCAGGTGACATATTTTTCTCCTTTCTCACTTGGTAACTGATGTTTTTGTTGTTATACTATCCAGTCCTATCATGAATACTCAGAAGAACGCCCCATTGAGTTCAGTGGAATGAGTATGTGTGTGTGTGTGTGCTGGCGTGTGTGTGTAGGGTTAGCACCTGAGAAGCTAATGAGTTGCATAATATTCTTGTATCTTTACACAGTCTGGGGAGGAAATCCCCCTCAAGTTTTTTGTTTTTTTAGCAAAAATGAAGAATGCCGTACTGGAGGGGTCGATAGGACTAGTTTGAAAAGGCATGCAAGGCGTTTGAAGACACCGCTTGCTTGTATTCCCCCTCCTCCCCTTGCTTCTTTTTTTGGACACAGTGTAGCTGTTTAAGCGGAATGGCATCACGTGTGCCCCTTTTGATTTTATGAATGAGGTGTGTCAGATTTGTGAGGAAATCCCTTGAAGGCACCTGCACTTAAGGGAATGCCTGAGACTTGTCACTCAGTCCACCCCCGTGGGGGATTAGTAAAATAAAAAGTGGTAATTTGACCTGATGCAGGGGGTGGGGGGAGGAAGGAATACGCACTTTAGATATTTTCCCCTTCCCTTCAGCTTTCCTCCTTTGCACATTCGCTGAGAGAACTAAAGATAAATTGTTGCATTACAGTGGGCTCTCGGGTATTGCCGTGATCCCTGAACTACAAATCATTTTATCCTGCACTGTGTTACATACTTAATAACATTTTCAGACATTACTTGGCTTTATAAAACAGGTTACCTGCAGTTCAGAAAATGTTATCAATTTCTTGGCTGCTGTCTGAATGGAATGGCTACCCTAAGTGCAGTATTGTGCATTATTGTAACATGTTTCCCTCAGGGGCACATGATTTCTTTCTGTTCTTTTATCTTTTCTTTTTTACAATGCAGAAGATTGGTATTCATTTTAAATGACTGAACCTGTCTTGAGGGCTTTTGTTTTCATATTTTATTGTATTCTTTGCGGCCAGTGTTTGTTTTATCAGCTATTTCTGCTACATTTGTTACACACTTGACTTTGTTGAAAGATGAACTTTATTATATCAAGACAAAACTCTTGCTGTGTATCAGTATGTTAAGCATACATTTGTGCTTATAGATGAAAGCAGTTTCTTAAAGTCTCTCATACGTTTTCTGGGATGCCAATGCAAATTGGGCAGTCAGTATTGTTGAACAGCTCATTCCATGAGGAAAATTGTTTAGATGCAATGTATCATAAAATACAACAAAAGTAATTTGTTTACCCTTTGTTGTTGTTGTTGTTGCTGGAAAGCATTCCTCATATGACAGACAGACAGTCATTTGGATCAAGACTTGGTTGTACTTTAAGTAGCCCCTTTGAAATTAATGGAACTTATGCTGGCTATCCATTTAAGCACCCCTGATGCCAGTGGGTCAGTCTAGGTATGACTAGATCTGGGTCCAATCTGGGGGGGTGCCTGTTAAATAAAAGAGAGAATGCAAGCAGTCCAAACGCTGGTGCCTCCTGTTTTTCAGCAAAGCTGGGTGGTGGTGAACTCCCTTTCATTTTGTAGCCAATGACGTCAAAGGCAATTACTAATCACAGAATCATGTGTGTGCCTGATTTTAAACAATTTTAAATAATTGTTAAATTATTTTAAATTTAATTAAATTTAAATTTAATTAATTTTAATTAATTTTATTATTATAATTTATTATAATTAGTATGTTATATATAATGTATTATAATTATAATTAATTTTAATTTAATTTTAATTTTAAATTATCAATTAAATTTAAATTATTTAAATTTTAAATAATTTTTAACTGTTTAAAGGAGGTTTGATCTATCTTCTTTTCACTTCTTAAATTGTTTAATATGTTTGCAACCTTCTGAAATTATTCATTTACAATTTTAAGTTGATCAAGTTGATTTTCTTGTTTGTTATGATTTAGACTTTCAGACATAGGGTAAGATATAGAGTATACATATTTTAGTAAACAATAAACTTTGCGTGTGGAGGGGTGCGTGTGTGTTAGCTGTTAGGAGAAACAGCCCAAATTTTTATGAATTATCATCAGTGATGGAATGAATTCTGACAGCATCATGGAAATATGGTATTGCTCTCCTTGTATATCCAAGGGACCTGTCTTTCTGGAAGCGGTTATGACTGAAAAGAGAATAGCAAGTTCCGTTTCCTTAATCATTGCATCCCCATTCTGGATACAATTGTGTCTCTCATATTCCTGTTTTTGTCACATTTCAGAAGAGGCACAGTAGCTCGGAAGGTACAAGATGGTAACCTTACTTAGAACAGCTTTTTAATCACTGTCACTATTTGTTCTATTGCTGTAAGCCTCTTTTGTAGTTTGTATGTTACTGAAGGGGGACCTACGCATCAATGAGTATTGAATGGCTGCCTTGTTGCCTAGAGACATGGGGATAGTAGAGGATAAAATCTGCTGCATTTGGCATTGGCATGTGTCTTTTAAGAAAAAGGGTGCTGCCATCTAAGCGCCCTGGTTCCAGCTTCCACTTTGGTAGTTCTGTGTTGCTGAAGTTAAGAGATTTTTTACTTATTAGGAAAAGAATTATTATTTTGTGGAATACTAAGCTATCCAATATAATGTATTGCCTTTAAACACAATATGCCAGGCATCTGGGTGACTAGTATAAGTGTGTATTTCCCAATAGTTATGGCTATGTTCCATCCCTGGTGCATGACGGGACCTTACCTGAACTGATGCAATCATGGGCCAAGGAAATTTGAGCACTCTGTGTTGAGAGAGTATTGGGATGGGAGGGGTCAGGAATGTTGCTGGCTATTGCAGTACTGGTGTAAGGGATGCCTGGTGGGTTGGTTGGTTTTGTTTTTATTCAGGAGCCTTCAACAGATAGCTTTAAAAGGGTCTGAAAGAGGACAAGGCTTATTCCTTGGCTCTTCTCCTTCCTCTGTTAGCTTTGATGCAGTGTGCTACCTTTTACTAAGTTTCCTTTTCACCAGAGTTCTCATTTGTATAACCCAACAATTCAGGGATGGGAATAATCCAGGCTGCATGTGGCCCCTGAAGGCCATCTCTATACCCCAGCTGCCCCTCCCATAATCTTTACAAAAATGAACTAAAAAATAGGAATAGTAGTTATCACTTGATGTGATTTGGGCCTAAAACAAAGTGCGATATATATGCACATAAACACCAACATACATGTAACTTGCTCTAAACCAAAAACCTATTTTTGAACTTCCTTTTAGTTATTTCCAGGAGAAATGGGAAGTCTGGGATGGATGGGAAATGGAATAGATCCTAGTAGGTCTGGGATGGATGGGAAATAGGGCAGGTGTAGTTCTCATGGGCGGCCAACACCACCATAGACAGCAGTGTTGGGTAGGATGGCCACATACACTGAGTATATGAAATCTGTGCTCTCTTTCTGGGGCTTGTGTATTTTTGCTGCTTAACTACAATTGGCTCTGGGAACTGTTCAAAATCCTGTTCTTGCATCTCACTCAGCAGGATTTAGGATAAGTTGGGCATCTTGGACTCACTGCCCAATTTGAGTGGTTTTTTTGTATGCTATCTGTAACTACAGCATTCTGTAAATGTAAGTGTTATGACATTATATGAGAAGAATCCAACCTCTGAACTAGAATAGGATTTCAATTAGCTGCCTCTCTTTTTCATAATACCCTCCCCTTTCTTGCCAGCTTATAGTTGTATTGTTTCACTGCCATAGTGGTTATATACACCCCAGTGCTGTGGTAAAGTTTTTTACACCTGCTTAAGTCTACTATAGGATATACATTTGTCTTTTGCTGGCACTGCAGAATTTAATACACCATTTATTACAGCTTCAGTGCTTTTTAGCTATGTGTTCCAATGTTATAATTCACAGTTATAGAAAATAATGAAATAAAATGCAACTCTTGAAGCCTGAGGGGTATTTTAAATGGGCTCGTTGTATTTTCTATAGTGGTGTGTAAGCTGTACACCAGAGCAAACCTTGCATTAATGTACTTCCACCTCCAATATGACAAGGGATTAGGGTATTGCTTTTTCTATCTGATTTAGAAGTGAATGAAAATGCTGTGTTGCAACAGCATCATATTTTAAAAGTTTCAGCTTATGTCAGTAGCTTAATAGGATAAATAATGGCACAGGATATTCATCTAATAAACCCACAAAATTAAATACTAAGAACATTAATAATATGCACCTGAGAAATGTCCCAGCAATCTGGGTGGGCATGTAGGGAGCTCCGTGAAAGATTCACTGAGAAAAATTTTACCACTGGCTCACCTTGCAGTCACAGTGTAGCAAGACAGAATTAAGTTGAAGTTTGCATGTACTGGCCATCTGCTTCCAACCCTAACTCTAGAGAAAATGAATCTAGACCTGGATTACCTCTTTTCCGTGCCTTTATGTAACACAGGAAACACAATAATTTGTTTAAAATATTAATAACTTGCCAGCGTGGGGCAGTGTTTTGATGACGCCTGTCCCAAACTGAAAGGCGTTATACGCAATCTAATGTCCTAGATGCTTTACCTTGGATGTTAGCTTCTACTGCTCTTTTTTTCAATTTCCTCCCCTCTTTCTTCTCAGGATTTATCGGGCTCCATTGATGACCTGCCTACAGGAACTGAAGCAACACTGAGTTCAGCAGTTAGTGCATCAGGTTCTACCAGCAGTCAAGGGGAGCAGAGCAACCCAGCACAGTCACCTTTCTCCCCTCATGCCTCCCCACATCTCTCCAGCATCCCTGGGGGCCCTTCCCCTTCCCCGGTGGGTTCTCCTGTTGGAAGCAACCAGTCAAGATCTGGTCCCATTTCTCCTGCAAGTATTCCAGGTAAACGGTGGGCTGAAAACCATTCCAGCTGACTTCTAGTGCTTGTGTGTGTGTGTTTAATATTTCCTGCAGCACTCGTTTATTCCTGTCTTAAACAAGTATTCCCTGTCTTCAGCAAGTATTCTGCAGTGGGATGGGATGAGATCAGATAAGAAGACATACAGGAGCACCTTGTGCCATTGCAAAATGGGTTGTACGAGAGGGGTTCCTGAACAAATTCCTTTGTTTTCTGACACAACCCAGACTCCTGCTTTCCAAAGGGGATGATCTGTTCTTCATGCTTTGCACCACTTCCTATGGGCCAAACAAAAATAAAGCTACAATCCTGTGCAAACATCTCTTGAGAGTTGGTTCTACTGAATACAGTAGTGAGATTTCCTGCGAATAAAAATGCAAAGGATTCTGCTGCATCTAAGTAGCCTTGAAAATGTCAATTTAACTTGTGTTAAATGTTCTTGTATATCCCTTCCTTTCACTTTGGCGAATTGTCTTTTCCAGCCTACTATACTTTGTTTGTTCTGACCTCAGTCCTCTTGTATTTGCCTCCCGCTATGTCTTGCTAGGAGCTTCTCTGTATGACATAGATTGGCTCCCTCAATCATTTTCTCTCTAGCAAGTCCTTGTAAAACAAGCAGCTGTTGAGTTGCTGATAGTTATAACGGGACAATGCCAAAATTTAGCAGGGGGTTCCTTTCTGGGAGGGCTGTTAAAATAAAGGTGTTGTTTGCCCAGGGTTTGCTGGCAGAAGAACATTCTTTACCTCTTCCCTGTCTCAGACATGAAATTGGCAGCAATATGACACACAGCCCAGCTTCCAAGTGGCTGGTTCTGTCCCGTGTGATGTGGAAATCTTTTTGCTCTGTAATGCACATTTCCTTTCTTATATTGTTCATTATCACCCTTTGTATGAAAGTACCAATACATGTCCGATATTGGAACATCCCTCAACTCTGTATGAATATTTTTCCCTTTTCAGACTATAAAACTGGGTAGCTACTTCTGATAGTCAGTCCACATATTATTTTTGTAATGCCCCACCAGTAGCATCTCTGCTTTGAGAATAAAATGAATACTTAATGAGACTAAATCATCCTTCTCATAAAAACATTACACTGTATGATTTGTTTTTCTGGAGATAAGCAGTCCCTGTCTAAACAATTTTTTTAGAAAGAATCTTTGCAAATAAAAATTTGGGGAAGGGCAGATCAAACATACACATTTGTACATTGTATAGTTCTTCCTTCATATATGACTCAAGTATTATTGTTACAATTATGCTGTATTTCCTGGTGTACTAGCACTAGTACAAGGAAAGGCTTGTCATTTAGGAGGCTTGATCTCTCACTCATAACATGATAGCTGAGGAATGGAAGCTGACATGGCATAATATCAAAATGCATTGCTGATACCAGAAAATGTAGTGAATGCTAGCTTGGCTTGCCTCCTGGGCCAAAAATCTCAAGTTTACTAACAAAGCAAAATTTTTTAAAAGGCTAGGAGCACCAGCTCTCCTTCCTTAATGGAGACAGTGTTAGGTTTGCAGCACATGCTCCAACAGTTAGAGATACTCCCTGTTACAAACTCTGATTATGATTAGATGAAATGTGCCTGAAAGAGTTTAGTACTTCCCACACCACAGTTTTATGGAAGCATATTTAAGGCAGCTATCAACTTCATAGTGGGAATAGATTTTATGAAATCTTGGAGAATTGTAAACTCAGATTAATTCCCCATCAGTCAAATCAAAGAGTACACTGCAAGTGTATCTACAACCAAATTCAAAGTTGCCTTTTTCCTTCAAGAAAAGAACTGTCACATTTGAGAGGATATATTTATGGGTTGTTTTGTTTTGTTTTTGGCTATTATTTTAACTTGCTGTGATAAGAACTTAGTGAAATAGACATGGTCCCCCTTTTAAAATACCTATGTTTTAAAACGTTTAATTATGAAATCCTTTTGAGAATGTTTTTTTTTAAAAAAAACACCTTACTGTCACTGCCTTCGCATGACCATTCTTACTGTTTATTATCAAGTAGCACAAAAATATCATTGACACTGCACAGATTTCAGAATATTGTTATGGCTCTACAAGGAACATATTTCACTGTTTTGCTAACAAGTGTTTTTAATTCTTGATTCATTAGTTGTACAAAGAACAGAAAGACCTTTGGGTTCACTTGGTCTGCATTCCAGCAAGAATCCTATTGGTGAGCTTATATGTGCACATGTGCTCTTTTGGACACTGTAGAAAGAGGTATTCACCTCTTCCTGGTGCAAGATCCACATTTTTCCCCAAGATAGCTTTCAAAGACTAGAGCATGCTGCCACAGGGGCCTAATAAGCAAGGGGAGGTTGGGAGAAGTGCTCAAGCACCACTTGGTACAAGCTGTAGTTCTTCAGCTGGGAGAAGGCTGACCTTGCCCATGTGGATCTTTAGGAAGTCACTGAAGATCTGAGAGGACAATCTCTGCCATATTCCCCTGGCTGTGGAATGCAGCTGAATGCAGCCTGGTTGCCCCACTTCCCCAGGCAGGAAATGACCAGGAAGTCTCTTCTGGCACTTGAAAGTTGTCTTCTGGGTACAGGAGGGATGTGGAACTGCAGGAGCACAACTTTGCACTCTACCTGTACAATGTAGAATTGTGGCTTCTGCCTGGTGTGGGCAGCCACTTATTACATAGGGCTGTTAAGTTTAAAGATTTTCTGGTTTGGTTTGGTTTGGTTTTTTTAAGACAGTGAAACTGTGAAGAAGGAATACAATTAGAGATTCTGGAAGGAGAAAATTATATGAATGGTGAGAATCAGTAGGCATTTGAAGATCAAGTAATAGCCATGAAAGTGGGGCAGGTAGTTTGGGCAGGGCACTAGAACTCATTCACAGGCTTCTAAAATTCTCTTGGTCATCAGTAATAGAACATGAATTACCAAGCTCCTCTCATCATAAAAGAGAACAAATTTCATTTGTTCTTAAGGAAAGAAAAAGGAGGCCTCTTAACCTACCATTATCTATTCTGCCTGGCAGTAAGTTTTTCTGGCAGATCCCAGCCACCTTCAGATCCTCTTACTGTGGGTCGCTTTGTTTATATGCCATCATAAATAAGTCCTAAGATGGTGGCTAAAGCAAGAAATGAAAAGATGGCCAGTTGGTGGGTTTAGCAGCTATTTTTTTTCTGGCATTGCTCCTGTACATTTAAATGTTTTATGGCAAGCAGAAATTTAGCTGGTAAGGTTTTTTCTGGCATGGAAGTAAAATAATGAGAAAAGCTACACTTGCTGAATCTCTGCTTGTGATGCTCTAAGATGCAGGTGACTTGTTTGGAAAAGAAATTTGGCAACCCTCTAGTGGTCATGTTGCTTACCTACATCTCCTTCTTGCTTGCTGAAATTATATTCAGAAGGTTTGCACAAAGCGTCTTTTGTGTTCACCCTGGCTATTTATACTGGAATAGGTATCAAACAGCACTATGTAAAATGTGTAGACCTATGAGATGGTGAATTAATGAATATCTCTGGATTTAGCATTCATCTTGTTTTGTGGTGAAGTAAGTAAAGGAATTCAGTTTCCAGGACTGTTAGTGTCTGTTCCCAACATGTAGTAGCAGTTCATCAGCAGCAACAGCTTCCTTCATGGAAGCAGCAACAGCTTCCAACATGGATCAAACAGAGCAGATACACACAAGGCTACTCTGTTAGGAAAGATTGCATCCTGCAGTGTTGTCTCGTTTGGATATCTCTGCAACATCGTAAAATCTTTACTATCTTAAACAGTTTTAATTATAATTCAGTAGTTTTAGTCCTGCACCCTGGTAGACTACTTAAAACACATTGATTTCAATAAGCTATAAACAATGTAAATGCATGAAGGATGGCAGTCAATAGGATTTCCTTTCAGATTTTGAGAGTGAGAGCATGGAGCAATTTCTATTTCCTCTTTTTAAAACTTTTCATTTCTAAAGTTCTTAATGAGTCATAAGCTAACTTGATCATGGGCAATAAATATGTTGTACACATGTAGAATCTCAAATTTAAACATCAAGGACTGTTAAGATGTATTAGATCCATATTTTAAAAAACTGATTAATATGTACCTATAGAGTCTGTAGGAAAAAAAGGATATTTCTTTGTATTAAAGTTGCCTGAAGAGTGATTAGAGCAATCTCCTCCACATTAGTCATAGAACTATACAGTTCTGTGTATATTTATTCATTTATGCGTCCCTTTGAATTCAGTGGACCTTAATGCATCAGGTTGCAGCTAAAGTTTTATTTACCTGTAACCTCTGTTGCTTAATTCACATTGCAGCTCAGAATATTCTTTTAATCGCAAATGTTTAAAATATGTTCCTTTATTGTTGTAATACTTTTTATCCCATTACTCATCCACAACTGTCACATTCATGAAAAATATTGTATTTTTGATTATTGCATTATGAAAATATGAGTTTTATACATGTCTGGTTTATGGTCTTATAGATGAAACAATTTAAACTCTCCCCTTTCCATTTCATATGTTTTCATAATAAAATATTGATGTGATTGCATCATAAATGGAAAGGTGTCTTTTTCTTCCATCATACATTGCAATATTAAGAAATGATGGATGCATTTACAGTGCAATTTGATTAGTCTGCTCTTACTTTGTCAACTAGTTTTTGTTGTTCTTAGCTTTAGGGCTTTATGCCATAGTGGAAACTTCTTAAAAAATCAAGCTCTGACTGTTTATTTTCTGAACAATAGTACACTTTCATTGCTTCAGTCTTCTGTTGTTGGTGTGCCTTCAAGTCATTTCTGACTTCTGGTGAAATTCAAGGGATCCTGTCATGGGGTTTTCTTGGCAAGATGTGTTCAAAGTGAACTTGCCTTTGGCTTCCTCTGAGACTGAGAGAATGTGACTTGCTCAGTGTCATCCAGTGGGTTTCCATGGCTGAGCAGGGAGGGATTCAAACCCTGGTTTCCAGAGTCATGTGGCCCTTTCGCACGGCATTTCTTAAGCGAAAGGGCCCCTTGAACATCGAATAAATGGGAGGAGTGGTCTGCACGATGCACTCCCATTTACTCAAGAGCCTCATGCGCAGCACATATGCTTTTTATTTTCGACTTTTAGCTGAAAATGGTGCGTGCTTGTGCACTGGTCAGGGGCCTGGGGCGAACTTACCTGCCCTGCGGAGCCTCTGGAGCCGGGCCGGTCGCGCTTCTTGTCCTCAGTGCAGCCTACAGCTCCCAGGCTGCACTGCGGAAGGAAGAGGCGGGGCATGGGCGGAGTGCTTGTGCGACCAGGAAGCTGCTGCAGAGCCCAAGCAGCAGGAACGCGAAAGCCTTCCTCCGAAGGCTTGTCGCGTGAGCGCCGCCCCCCACCTCCGCAAAAAGGTAAGGTGCGGAAAGGGCCATGGTTGTACACTCAAACCATCACAGTATGCTAGCTCTCATTTTGTCAATTATAAAGCCACTGTATAACATCTTCCATTAAAGAGCATAGAATAGAGATGAACTTGTTGAAGTGAAGGTACAGCGCCCTTGCCTCTTTACAGTGCAGTACATGTGTGAACCACAAAAATTTACTCAACTAGACAGATGGGATAGAGATGGAAGAAATATCAGACATCCCATTCTCTGTTCTTATATTGTTCAAGTGCAAGTTTACTTATATTGTACAAATGTGCTTATGTAGTTCAGGGAAAGGACAGAACAAGACTCTAAAGGACCTGGCAGTTCAAACACTGGACCAGGACTCTTAATACAGTCACTGCCTTGTATCTCAAATTATGATTACTGCATAGAGAACATAACTCATGGTAACAAAGGGAAATCTCTTTCATTCCTTCCCTCCCCCCCCCAATTGTACTTAATAGAAGAATATATTTTGAAATGCATTCAAAAGCAGAATTGCAACTCACTGTTATTAGTCATATTTGTGTTGAAGAGAAGTGCAGTTTTAAATCTTTAGAGGTCATTCATAGCCATGTTTATTCAAATAAACATGGTGTATTCAAATAATAACAGATAAAAACTCTTATGGTTTGCTCCCTTTTTAATGCCCAAACAGTGTGGACTCAAATTATTGTGATGTGTTGATTGATTACAGCCGTTAAGTTTCTTAGTAATAAGTTTCATCACTTATTCTCAATTCACACTTGTACCTTTGATTTCTCTTCCACAACAGGGTGATGTGGGTTGTCGTTGACTAATGAAGAACAGAATTGGTTTCGGCATGAGACAAACGGAATGCCGACACCAATCCTGAAATGCATTAATCTTTAATAATCCACATCTGCATGTTTATAAATGATATAACCAGGAGTTGTTAATGCAGTTACTCCCACTTGTAAACAGAAACTGACATAAGAGCTGGGTAATTCCAATCCATATTAAAGGCATGAGGCTAAGTGTTGTTTGTGTGACCTTGCAGAGGATTTTAAAATGATCCAAGGTGTTTCTATTGTTCAAACACATAAAGAACCGAAATGCTTAAATGCCAGAGCTAGTATTCTAGATTCAGCATAATTTACGCATGTTCAGAGATGTTCGAAGGGGCTTATTTCCTGTTTCCATGGTTCTACTTTTTCTCTTTCCTGAGGACTAATCTCTTAGCTTTAGAACAGTTGCTATGATTTCTAAGAGGCTTCATTTTGGTTCAGACTAAAGGACACACCGTGGTTTGGTACTACTTGAGAGGGACTCAGGTTTGTGTGTTTTCCTGATTTAGTTTGCCAGTGCATTTGGACCAGGAAAATTGTTGTGTTTGCCCTATGCAATACAAGAAATCAAAATGAATCCACAAACCATGGTTTCCCAATACAGATGTAGAAGCAGGCATGAGTCAGGAAGTAAGTGAACTAAAGCATATGATGAGAAGATGAAGGGGACTGACATGGACTTGAGGCTTGTGTGTACAACAGCAAGTCAATACTAACAAGCCATGTATTCAGAGTAAATGTTTGCATGGATTTGCTTTGAGCCTTTTATGTCTATCCATGTAAAGCGTGAAGGTGAAATACATATCTCTGAACATAGAATGGAAAGCTTTAAGGACCTGTGCATAACTCTGATTCATTGCATATTTCTGAGCTTTTGGAGAGGTACATCTTTCTTTCACAGCAAACAATGGCAGCATCTTATTTCCCACTGTGCCTGACCAAATGCATCTTAAAAGTCCACAATCAGTATTGTTCCTCAGCAATGTCTTGGAGCTACATATTGCTCATAAAAGATATTGCAGTGTATATGAAGAAAAAGTAATGTGTCTTTGAAAACCCAATGGTTTGTTACAATAAAAACCTTTGAAGGCATCATCCACCTTCTGCATCAGGTACATGAAGTAATTAAATGGTGAATGTGTACAACTTCCAGAATCCCCCAGCCAAGATGGCACAAATATGGGAAGAGGCAGTGCAGAGATTTCCAACAGTTTGATTCTGTGTGCCAGCTTCAGCTACAGAAGTTCAAGGTGCGATTTTGCACTGTTGCAATTAAGTTAAGTCATGTTTCTGGGATGTGAGATGGAGCCAACAGCCTATGGCATATTTCCCTTTTGTTTTTAATTTTACATTTAATAGCTCACATTTCCTCTGGTATCTTAATGATATGACCTCTGCCCTCTTCTAGGTGGCATCTGTGATACCATTACAGTTTCAAGATGTCATGTAATTTACTCAAAATACAAAATAACAGAAGTGAAAAGGGATGAGCAAGTCACTTTGAGATACCATAAGCATGATTCTGATGGTCCTTGTCAACTATCTTGCTGAGCTGGAGGCAACATATTACCTGAATTCACTCACGAAACAGTGTAGAAGGAAGTAAAACATATCCTTCCCTTAGCTACCATTGTGTCCATCGTTCAGCTTAGAGGCATGCATTGCAAGGACTGGAAGGATATGGTGTTTTCCCCCTCATGGAATCTTAGTAGCCTGCCACATAGAAAATGTGCGTAACAGAAAAAAGGAAAGTGTCCCTTTCTTTGCAATAATTCCCATCACCTTTGGGCCCAAATCCACTTGTACTAGAGTTCCAATCCAACCCTCTGGAATTCTCCAGAAATCCATGCCTCTTTTTCCAGAATGCCTCTGTTTGGTAGATTTCCTGCTTTTGTATGTGCTCCCCCCCCGCCATAGTATGGGATACTGAGCATTGTAATTCAACAACATATGGAGACCTGCATGATTCCCACCTCTGAATTAAAATTTTTGGTAGCTTGAGTCTGGCTGTACACTGTCAGTGTTTCTCAGAATAATAAAAAATTGTCTTAATAAAAACGAAAGGATTTAGCAGTCCTTCCCCCGCTTGGGTACACATGTTACTGTTTTCTTTCCAGCTATAGCTTTTGGGTACCATTTAGTCTTATTTTGGATGTTGCTGAATACATTGGCCACGTTGGCTCTTTCTATGAATCCACATGTTGCTTTATAAGCCATGAGGAATTGGGGTCAGGGGAGTGGAAAGCAGAGAGTCTGTTTGGATCAAAAAAACTACAAAATGCTAGGTTCAGATCTGAATCTCTCAATCACAAGTGTCATGTATTTTGTGTAACCAAAGGATGGAAGTAATTTAAAATCACAGCAGAAATACGATAGAATGTTTTGAACCTTACGTGGGGGGGTGCCTCTATTTTACCCATATTAAATGCGGCATGGTTCTGTGAGTTGCTGTCAGGGACACTGAGGGAAATTGAAGGAAAGCACCCTTTTTAAAAAAAGGTGGTCAAATTAGACCTTTAAAAATGCAGTACCTCAACTCTGAAAATGCCTGAGAGTAGAGCAGAGACGAAGTGGGTAATAAAAGAGCAAGCTTTCATCTAATCTTTCTCCTAGAGACCCAGGTGGACAAATTGGCAACCCTGTTCACAGCCTTTTTTCCCCCTCCTCTTTGTACCATAAGAACTACTAATCGGATCCATGCTGCTCTAACTGTGGTTAGTTATTAGCAGAATAAAAGCAGATTTCTTCGAAAGAGCAGGCTGGGATGGGGGGAAATGACTATACAAAATTGCAGGGTTGTTAGAATCTTAAATGCACAGCAGTTGATTTCCCCCCTCCCTATTCTGAATTATATGATGAATAAAGTCTTTCATCTGTCACTATGCCTGTTTCCTTCAGAAAGCAGGCAAATATTAAGCTTTTCAAGAAAAAAAAATGCTAAAGGAATAAATAGTGGGGAGGAGGAATAATAGGCAAGCAGTTAGTGGAAAACCAAGCTTGTTTTTATTAATATGCCCTAGAAATAGAAATATAGAATTTTAGAGTTGGAAGGAGCTGCTGCTCTTAGGTAACACACCTCTGTTCCCAAAGCATTCCTGACAATACTTCTGTGTTATAAGGTGACTCCACAGTTTCTTCACCAGCAACCTCTGTTAGCAAACTATTAGCCTAGAAGTATCTTTTCAGTACAGAAACCCATTGTTTCTAGTTCATTCCTGGATAAATTCAGAGAATAATATTTTTTTTTCCCTGACCACCTTTACTTCTGAAATGTGAAAACTTCAACATGCTTTCATTGACTCTTCCTAATAGTCACTTCCTGCATGAAAGATATTGAAAACTGTTGCTTAGGGTGGTGTAGTATTTTATGTGCCTAGAGTTCAGAAATAAGCCATATCTGTCAGTGTTAATGTGCTGAAATATCTTATGAGGCTAGCTCATTTTTTGCCTCAGTAGTTAAATTTGGGTACCCCCATGGACTGTTTCTAATAGTTTGAACTCCAGATCTGCATCAGCAGGTGAGATTGCTAGCTTGCACAGTGACAGAAAAGGAAAGTGAACAAGAATGGAAATGTCTAATAAAATGTGATATGAAGAAGCTGAGAGAAACTAAAGCTAGGTCTTGGGATATAAAACAAGAAGTTTTGTTCCAGGAAATGTTTATATGGTCTTGCTAAGCATCTCTTAAGAGCTTTTTTTTAAAAAAGGCTGTGCATATCGCCTACTAACTTTAAACAACACAATGGAACAGGTATAGAAGTAGCATGTGCATATATTCCTCATATTAACTTATATATAAAACAGTATCTATGGAAATTAATAAACAAACCAAATGAAATGCATACAGGTAAGACAGGAAGTTCTGCATATTACAAAATTCTATATTTTACAAAGACATGTTTCTAGTTCTTCCAAACATCATTTGAAGATTTGGAGACACATCTTTGTAAAATGAATGAATAGGTGTCAGAGGTATCTGCCTGGCTTCTTTGTTGGATTTGGGCTGACTGATGAAGCAGAATGAGCTTAGATATCTATGGGACAAATAGACAGAGTTCCCAGAACCAGCAAGAACTCTGGGGGACATCCAGGTGATGCCTTAATCTAGTGATTTATCTGATGGGGAGAACTATGCAGTATTGGAAGATATTTCCCATCAAAGCTTTAGAGTGGCCAATTTGTAAGTTAACTCATAGGATGTTTAGCTGGGACGGAGATACTAACATCAGGAGAGCATTGCTTTTGTCAAGATTTTCCATTGTTTTTCTAATCACATAAAAGTAGGTCTCATTTGATTACTGGTAAACTTTGAGCTCTAGATATGTTAAATGCAAGTACAAGACCAAAGTAGGGTGGGATCATTCCTGAGCAGAGTTTCATTCTCACATCCTGGGTCTTGGCAATGATTCCTCTTTGGATAGAGATTTCACTGGCATTGAGATTTTGTCCCACAGCTTCTCATTGTTGAGTTAATGTTTCCTTAATACTCACTGTAACCCACATCTCCTCCTCCTTGATGATTCCATTTAGATAGGTATCCCCTTTTATGTAATTAATTAATTAAGCATATCAAATTAAATTTCATACATGTAAGAGGAGACTCTACATACTACAACACTGTTCAGTTTTTGTTCTTCTGTGTTGCCCTGAGTGTGGTTTCATATTACAGGGTCAGTCTGTAAACATTTTGGTTGACTGAAGAGGAGATCAGGAGTTTCAATCACATATCCAAGTTTTCCATTTTTCCCTTTCCACTTGACTTCTTGCTGCTAAGGACCACTCCTTCAGATAAACAAATTCTCTGTAATAACATGGCACCCTTATAAGAGTGTATCAGGAAAGAGAAACTGGAAGAATTCTGTGGGGCAACGTTACATAAGGAGTAAGACTTTGGCAGTCATGCAAAAGATCTCTAGTTCATTTTTTGCATCCATTCTAGCACCTCTCCAATTTAATAGAGAGACAAGAGTGGGGTGCAGGGGAAAGACTGGTAAATCTGTTAATCTATAAAATAGGACAAGCTATGTGAAGTGTTTACTGTGAGGTAGGAAAAAATAAGGAACTAAAAGCTAACCGCTAGATGTAGAGATCTTTTTTGAGTGCAAAAGCCTTAACTTCCTATGAAAGAGGGGTGCATCCATTCTAGCCTCTTAGAAATTAAGAAGCTCAGCTCTTGTTAGCCCTTCGATGGACTGACAAAAAATACCAGGGTATGTAGGCAATATCTCTGAGGAAGGAGCTGGAAAAACCACCTCGGAGTATTCCTTACCTAAAAAAGACGTATGAAGTTCATGAGGTCATCATAATTCAACAGGCAACTTGAAGGTACATACACAAGCATCCATTTTAGCATCCTAAAAATCAAGAAAAGAGGGATTTTGTTGTTTGCTTCTCCTTCTGAGTAATGAAAATAGAGGTTTGGCTAGAGCACACAGCTCTGTAGGAGACAGTGTGCATACTGCTCTAGACAGTTCAGATCTCTTTTACACTAATTCTGGAGGCAAAACATAGCTTTAGTAGCTTGATATTTTAAATTCCTAGAAATATGTTTTAGTTTTGTGCATTTTGGTTGCACCAAGAAGTTGAGAGAATAGGGTCACATTGTGCTAGATGCTGTACAAACAATGGGGAAAAACTTGCTCAAGGCATGCATTTTTATATATAGCAATCATTTTTACACAGCAAATGTGGCAATTCTATTCCAGATCTATCAGCACACAAAGCAACTATAAACACAGCTTAAATGGCCAATTTCACAGGGTTTATGACTGCATTGTATTGTCGCTATGACACCAATCAGCCAAGGTGTAATCTGGCCCTTAGAAGGCTGTTTAGTCTGTGTGTAATGCATTGCAATTATCAAGGTCCCAGGCTTAGTTCCAGGTGAGCAGTAAAACACTGTCAAGGGAAAATCTATCCATTTGCTCTGCAGTGGAATTAAAGGAAGGGCAAAAGATGTGGCTTCATGAATTAATGTTTGTAACACAGTTCACCGTGCAGATGTGGGTGCTTCCAGGCCAGCATTTGTAAGATATTTCATTTTTATTGTGTCCCTCCCTTTCGCAGTACTAATTTTTGGCGTATTGTCTACATGTACCCATGTTTTCCTCCAAGAATTGAAGACCTGAATTATGTTAGATAATGGTTCATTTTCACAGTTGCACCCACAAATCCATGCATAGGCGTGTTGACATAATAATACCTGATCGTATGTACTAGGGAAAGCCCTGGGCTGATTTTGGGTGGTGAAAGTTTATGATGCAGTGAGGAAGTAGCAACATTAGCGTTCACTTAGATCAGTTACCATTAAAAATTAGCAGTGACTTCCACAGGTGAAGGGGCTCCTCCCTTTTGTCAGAAAGCCTTTGATACAATGGAGGTTCTTGCCAGCCAAATATAGGAGGAGGTCAATTACAATGTTTCTCGTACTGTTTACACTACATCCAGAAATTTCTGGGGAACACAGGGGCCTGGAGGGGATGGACAGGTGGATGAAAATTGCTTCACCACTTTCTACCAGAAGGAGTATTTTATAAATGAAAGATAGTTCATAGGAT
>CAOKZL010004285.1:0-37493 GCA_948472985.1 Iguana delicatissima
GGGAACATAACTCTACAGGAAAGAGTTAGTGTGTTAGGGAAAGCTCTGAGTACGACAAGGGAGAAAATGTTAAAATAGGGGCTTCTTTCCTTACAAGCACAGGCACACCCTCTCAAACCAGGAGACATGGGTGAAGGATTGGGGGCAACCTGGACATGGGTGGGGACCTATCAGGTGGTAGTGACAACCCCCACTGTGGTAAAGGTGGCCAAGATGCTAAACTCGGGACACATGCATGATCAGATCTTGAATGTGGAAAACAATAGATTGAGACAGGTATAGGAGAGGCAGGAAGTTTGGTTTACCTATTTTATCACTAGGGATTGGAAGATATGTGTATATGGCAAACAGGTATGCCCAGGGAAATGTCTCAATGTTAATTTCTTTTCAGTTATAGTATTGGTTTTATTGAGTTGTGTGACAAAAGGGGGGTTGGTCCTCCATAGTCAGTTCTGGAAAGCAACCAGTTTTTACAATGGCAAATAGGTATATGGTTCATCTCCTGGGATTATCACTTTTCACTCAGTGCACAAATTGATATAGTGTGGCTGGCCAAAAATGAAAAGGATTCACAATAAAAGCAACAGGTACATGACAACACATGATCCCCATGGAGGGGATTGGTTTTCATGTAAGGCAGGTGCGTTGTTGGCTGTCAGCCCAGCATGAAACTATCTCTTCAGTTGTGAAGGGGTACTCAGCATTTTGGTAAAATACAACCTGTTGTTATTATGTAAATGAGTTGAATGCAAAAGAAGGGAAAATGCATTTTGAAGTATACAATATTAGAAGATCATTCTAATGGTCTGCAGGCATGTGGACAAAATTGAGTTCCCTAAGTAAGTATGGGAAAAGGCACAGTAAGCAAGAGTACTTTGTACTAACATAATGGCTTTCCTAAATCTGCCAGTCTTTACTCTGCATGTTAAAAGTGTTGTTTTTTAATCTGTAACGCTCAAGTCAATGGAAGAAGGAAGTTGTTGTGTATGCCTAACTGGTGGTTGCAGAAAGAGGGGTCAGAAGAATTCTGGGCTAGATGATACAATTTGGCGCTCTGGAGGCTGCCAAAATTGTACATCAGGCCCAGCAACTGCTGAGGAATTGAAGATTGGGGCTAGATTTCTGCTGGGGTTACACCAGGAAGCTAACCTCTCTACGCACAAATCAGACCCCCTCCGTTATTGGGAACAGTGTGTAAGTGTAATGTGTGTTAATGAATTCTAATGCTGCTATGTATCACTTGTACTATAAGGAAGAAGGAAATAGTACATGCTTGAAATTGCAAAGTTTTGAATTTAGCATGAAGGGGGGAATGAAGGGGTTAAATCCAATGCCACTTGAATAGGAAAAATAAGCGAATTGAATTGTGCCTCTGAGTAAATTGCAGATGTCTGTCTTATCTCAAATTTTAGAGAATGGCCTTGCAACATTCAAAGGTCTGGGAATTCACAGGGACGCACTATACTCCCTACCATTATTTTGTATCATTTTCTAACTAACACTTTTGTTCTCCTCTGTGCCAGTCAATGATGTAATGGAAAAGTTAACTAAAGATCTTTTTCTCCAGTGATGGGCGGGCTAAGTAAATGATTGATTGCTGACATAGAAGGCAAAAGGTATATAGTGATGCTACCTCAATTAATTGACACAACAGTTCTGGGATAACTGTTGCCCTTGCGCAAGGTATTGTTAACAATAAAATGGCTTTTTGATTTTTCCCTAGAAACCTGGTCTTCGCCTCTTTTCTTGGCCACAACAATATGAGTGCTTTATTTTCTTCCTACCTTCCTCAAGAATTGAACCTGTGTAGACTATGCACAAGCTTTTGTGAGTAAACTCTTTTATATTTTTAATCAAACTGTTTTTGTGCTTATTTTGAGCTAGATTAAGTGTGTTTGGGGTAGAGTTAAA
The DNA here is from genome assembly GCA_948472985.1 of Iguana delicatissima. Taxonomy (NCBI): domain Eukaryota; kingdom Metazoa; phylum Chordata; class Lepidosauria; order Squamata; family Iguanidae; genus Iguana; species Iguana delicatissima. The sequence continues at coordinate 1,912 of CAOKZL010004285.1, forward strand.
GAAGTGGGACTGGTGATCTGTTCAACTTCCGTTTTGTGCAATTACAAAAATACTCTACTGATTGAGAGTCTCATTACCAAGGTCTCTCAATATTCAAATATATTTTTTTTTTTAATTTCCCCAACACTTTCCACTGTCAACTAGCTGCAAACTCAATCCGTCCTCACTTTTCCTCTGCACAGGTAGCCTTGGCCTTTCTTTGGATACACGTATTCCCAGGTATATTAACACAAGCTGTTTGCATTCCGGAGCCTTTCTCCAGTCTGTCTTGCCAAGTGACCGTGCCTTTGTCCCCCAGAAGATGAACACTGTGGGGGGGCACAAGACAATAACTTCTCCCCTGCTTAACCTCTGTATGGAAAGGCTACATGCAGATACTTGAACAAATTTGGGAGAGGGAGTGGGAAACCAGACACAACACTACAAATCATCCTCAGGGGCCACTTTTGAGAACAAATGTTTTACTTCCAAATAGGCCCGGGATTCATAAGGCCCTGCAGACATCAGGACTGCAACGCCCAGCACAACTTACTATTGGCTCTGCTGGGCAGGCCCTCTGGGAGTTGCAGTCCACAAGCACTGGAATTCCCTGTGATTTAAGTGGACACTTTTTCCGCCTTGTGGGGTGAGTCAATGCTGGACATTCGGGGCTCCCTTTCTCCCCAGTTTGTGGGAAGGCAAGGATCAGGACAGACTCCCAATATTTTGCCACCTGAGGCTGCAAAGGAAAAGCCAATGATGCCACTCTCACCCCCATGCCACCCCCCTTCAGGCCAAGGCAGTTGCCCCATGTTGCTGGGATGCCAGAGGCAAAAAACTACCACAAACATCTCTTCCCTGGTTTTGGCAGTACGGATAAGACAACACGCGGAAAAGTTCCTTTTTATGCTATTGCTCCCACAGTCTCTTACAATTCACCATGCTGGTTGGAGCTGCTGAGGGTTCAAGCCTGAACCATTCAGATTTCTTGAGATTCTCTTTACTGCCTCAAGGTGGGTTGACCGTGGAATAAAGGATGGGGGTCTTTTCAATGTGGAGGGAGAGGAGGAATGGGGAAAGGGCAGCACTCCAGATGTTGCTGGACTACAGTTCCCAGCAGCCCTTCTTGGCCCTTCTTCTTGGGGCTGATGGGAGTTGCAGCCCACAGCTATCTGAGGGCACCCCAATCTTCCCCTCTGCGGAAACCGCCCCTCCTCTTCCTTGGCTGGATTCCTCTGCAGAGTCACACACACGACCCACAGGAGAACGCCCTCTTCCGGCTTCCTCCAGTGCTTTCAATGGGAAGAACTTAACAAATATTGGAAGAGCTTCAGTTCTAAAATGTTCTTCTGAAGTCCCTCCAAGATCAAAATACTGCAAGATTTTCCTTGATAAAATGAGGGCCAATGCAACAGATTCCCTTCCAGGTTTTCCACCTTCATGACTTCCTGCTCTGGAGGTGACCTCCAGTTACAGGCTTTAAGCAGATTTTGCTATCTCTGGGCGTGTGTGTGTGTGTGTGTGTGTCTACGCACATACTTTGAAGTCGTTTATTCACTTAAGGCAACCCCATGAATTTCACAGGGCTTTCCCATAGAATACTCAGAGGTGGTTTTGCCAGTTCCTTCCTCTGAAATAGAGCCTGTAATTGGTGGACTTCCATCCGAGTAGTAACTAAGATGACCATTCTTAGCTTCTAAGATCAGATTGGAGAGGGTGTCTTCAGGGAGTTGTTTTTTTTTTCTAAATACCCTAAAGATGTGTGTTATCTTGAGCAAATTTGGGAGAGGAAGTCCTACTAGCCTGCAGCAGCCAGCCAAACTGTTCCCTGTTACTTTTAGGGGAAGAAACAGCCAAACATTGGGGCAGACTGGATTAACGCAAGAGGGGAGTCCTGCAGCCCTTCAGCTATTGTTGGACTACAACTCCAAGCATTCCCCACCTTTGCTATGTTGGCTAGGGCTGTGGGGAGTTGCACTCCAGAAACAGATGGTCCACATCCTTGATTTAGAGTGTTTTGGGGTGCAAACGTTCTTAAGTTACAATTTGCAAAAACTGAGGCCAACTGATACTTGTTTATCTTCTGAAATTAAGGTGCTCCCAAATAATTCATGGGTTTTCCTTCAGAAGACTGACACAACCCTTGTATCAACTGATCACACGCACAACTTTTTACATCCCAAACATTTGGACAAAATTAATGGATGAGCTCCTTCTTGCAGGACAGGGCCATTGGGCATGTGATAATAGGAGGTGGGTCTGATGATGTAGTACGTTATGCCTTGGATAAGACGTACCATGCAAGGAACAGACCCATTCCCCCCCCCCCAAAACTTCCCCCGTTTTAGAAATGATTTCCCAACCAGGTGTGATGGCTGTCTGGGGAGTGCTACACCCCAATAAAAGGGAAACTACCCTCTATTCGTCACAGTTATTCCTCAATTGGCCCCTTTTCCCCATCTAAATCTGCTTGGGAAAACATCCCAGACGGCCTGACTGAGGGCCTCCTCTTAGGACCGGCCTCAGGTCTCTGGCTTCCACTCTGACATCATCCTTCATCATCCCATTTTCCCTTTGCTTCCACCTCACAGCCTCTTAGATTGCCATAGGGACAGTAATAAACAATTTTGCATCATCTCAGATCTGTGGCTCATTGTTTAGTACGTATCACAGCGATTGGGAAGCGTTTAGGTTTTGTTGAGGCTGGCTTGGATTAAGTTTAGTTTTAATAAGTTTAGGATGATTTCAATTTAGTTTATACTGAGTGTAATTTGAGTTATATTGAGCTAAGTTTAGGTTTTCTTGAGTTTAATTGAATTAGATTAGTGTAGTTTAGTTAAGTTTAGATTTAGGCTTAGTTTAGTTGTGCTATATTTCTATTCCTGGAACTCACCTCGCTGGAGGATGGCAGGTAGGAATATTCACCATCCAGTTATTGGAAAGACACTTCTGGTTATTTTCTCTGATGGCTCTCAGGGAAGCTGACTGGAAGGGTAGGGCTCCATCACTTGGAAATAGTAATACATTTTTTAAAAAATGAAACAATTAATAATAAACCTAACAATGGATAGCGACAATTATTTAAAATAGGAAAGATGGAGATGGGAAAAGAAAAGAAGATGGGGGAGAAACAAGGGGTGTGAAGCTGGGCTAGGAATATATATTAATATAAGTTGGCCACCTGTCCAAAAACATAGTTAGCTGAAGCCAAAGTTTGCCAAATTGACGTTTATGTGAGGTTAAAGCAGTAAGACCTTCTGACCATGATGTCTGGGTGGTGAACCATCAAGCCTTTAGTTTGTGTGAAGTTGTTTTATGTCTCTTTTTAATTGTAAATTTTAATAAAAATATTAAAACCATCAAGCCTTGGTCCACATGTCTTTTAGCTTCTGTAAGGCAAGCAGGCATGCTCTGGCCAGAAAGGAGCAAGCGTTGGGCAGGGGCGCCCACCCCCTAGGTATTATGTTGACAATGTCCTCGCTCAGTCATTGTCTTCTCCAGGGAAAATGCATCTTGGCCCCTGAGCTGTTTCTCACAAGCGGTAGTGCATTCATTAGTCCAGAGGTTACAAATGCCCTCACCAGTTGGTCCCTGACAACTGGATTGTTTTTCATCCAGAGAGAACCCCTGTCCTTCTGTCTGTAATGGAAATGCCCTCCACTTTTGCAGGGGGTCAAAGATGCAAGAGCCCCATGAAAATGGAATAAACGGAAACAAAAATAAAAATCACAAATGTCATTTTTGTTTTACTTGAGAACACTTCTCTAGGGACACTCCACATCTGCAAATTCTGTATTCCTGGATACAACCAACCATGCGTTGCAAAATATGAAACAGTGGAGAGCCCACTGTAATTTGCTGAGAATGTCTTAGTATTGAGAAGTTGCTTATTTGAGGACTTCCCTAAATTTATGGACCCCTGGCAGACAGGTGAACCAGGAAAGGATTTGCTTGGAAGTCCAACCACAGCCGTTCTTATGAGTGAGAAATCATCCTAGCGGCCTCGCTGCCGTTCCCTCACGCAGCGCCCGCCCTGCGGAAGAGCTTCCCTTTGAGGATCGCTCTGTGGACCTCATCATGGCCTTCACTGCAGCCCACTGGTTTGACATCCCCCGGTTCATGGAGGAAGCGGACCGAATTCTCGGGCCATCTGGCAGCGTGCTCTTGACACGCAGCTGCATTACGGAGACTACAGCGAGACCTTAACAGAGATCTTTCAGCAGGTGAGCCCCATGAGTTCCTTTTGTTTTTTGAAAATTCAGAGGCTGAGGGCCGGTTCTTCCACTTGCCCAAACAGCAGGGGAGACGTGACCTCTGCGGGCAAGCAGCAAAAGGGCTTGAGTAGATCAGTCAAAGAAAGAAAGAGAGAGGTGAAACAAAAAGGCAGGCGTGCTGTCCAGAGTTCCCCCTCTCACTAATCACTCTGTACAAGCCTTGATGCCCCTTTGCTGCCAACCATGGACCTCTGCCTCTGGTACCAAATGTTCTGTTTGAGAAGGAACGCCCCTGGACAGTCTCTTTTGTTCACTGAGGTCCACCTGCGTGCTCTCTGTTAGCCAGGTGCTAAGCCAGGGAGGGGTGGCTGAATTTTGGAGAGGCATCCCCTCTAGCTATTCTCAGAGACAAAAGCGGAACAAGCCATGGCAGCTGTTATGGGTCCTGTTTTCATCTGACCTTCATCTTCCTTCCCTTCTCTTCCTTTCTCTCCCTTAGGATTCTGGAGACTGTGGGAGTTACCTCTCGTGAAACCCACCTCGATCTCTGGACTTGGCAAGTTTGCGTTCTGGCTCCTCAAAGCTCTGAAAAGTGATTTAGGCTCAGATTGGGACTGCTATACCTGGAGAAACTGATGCCCTCTTCCAATCCCACACGGGCACTTCTGAGAACATTCCAGTAAAAGGCAATGGCCCATTAATTCCAGGAAGATGAGAAAAAGGAGGTGTCGAATCCAGTCAGTCAAGGAACAATGACAATAATCTGCTAGCTGATGAAGCAATGGCTTTCTCTGTTTTTTCCAACTTTGAAGGAGAGAGTCATGTGCGGAATATTAGAACCCTGAAGCTAATGCCCAAATTCAAATCTTCACCCATCCGTGAAGATACGAGCCTTGAGATTTGAGCTGCTGATACAATATAAAAAGGAAGAGAGGGGAGGTGGAAAAGAAGAGGAACGTGGCAGCACCTTTAAGGCCAACTGGTCTTTATTTTAGCATGACTTTTTGTGGTTACAGAACCCACTTCTTGACATGCACCACAGAGTGATATCCAGGCATCAGGATATACAGTCTCTTTACACAATTGTGGTAGTGGGATGGACTATAATCCCCTTAAATGCCACCCCAAGGCAAGAAAAGTATTGGAACCCAGGAATCCTCCAAAGCAGAGAAACGGATGAGGATTGACTCACTTTTTCTCACAGCAGAGGCATCACAATTTGTGAGTCAGAGATCTACAACCTCAGTTTCCTTTTCACTCCAAAGAACGTGACGCCACTGAAGTCCAAATTAAGTAAAACAGCCTCCCCAAGTCTTCAAAGTTTAAATTCAAGCTACTCTCCAGAACAGGGAGATAATAGAGGTAACAGAGACAGTCTGCCAGAATTTGCTGCCAGTATCCCCTACAATGATATTGTTCAGCCTTTCCATGAGGTCTACCTTCTGCCCACAGAAATGTTCAACATTATATTACAGAGATGAAGTGATATTGCATTCAAGGTGGACAATTTCAAACAAGCCTTTGATATGCAAATCTTTCATGGTAACCAGGGGGTTAAAATGGCAGCAGAAGTTGGTCATACTGAAGACACGGCAGCTTGCCCTACATCCTCAGGGCACCCGGACGCAGCCAAACACTGCCGTGTGCTACAGAAAATACATCATAATGTCCATATTTGGAACAGCTGCAAGTCAATTGTAATGTTTCGTTCCCAGCTCTTAAGCTGCCATAATAGAACAATTGACCTAAAAGATTTTCACTACTTATGTGGCCCAAGAGCAATGAAACTTCTATTTGCGACCCTTAATCCGGCACCTGTTCCTATTAGATGGACACAAATAGTAAATTTGTATGGCAAGTGTGCTATATCCCAGCCATTAGAGTCTTTAAAGCTGTGAGAAATTATGCAATAAAACTGCCAAATGTGTCAAAGATGGAGAAGCTAAACATATGCCAAGAGTGGAAGTTCAAGCTATAAACAGAGAAATTCCTAAACTGACAGAAAAACGCACAGATATTTGGACACACACTTCTAGTGCTCAGCAAAAACATAACAATACTTCAGCCACTTGGAAACCACATCCTTCTCTATGGACTCACAGAAAGCTGTCAGTAAACTGCTCTGATTTTTCTGCTAACAACAGTGACAGTGGAAATGATATGGGCAATGACTCCCTACTTCTACTCAAGGAAGCTATGGAATCCCTAGTAGCTAATGCCCCCTCTAAAAAGCTTTGTGCTGAAAATGTGCCTTCATCTACAGCTAAATTCCAGGAGACCCGAGTGTTCCTGAGAGAACCCGGCCTACAGAAAAGACGGCCCTCACCACCTCTTATCTCATTGGAGATAAGCCAAAGGATGCTCCCCTTGCTAAAGAGATGGGATTTTTGCTTGCTTGTGATCCACATTTTGCTACCCGTGCTGCGCTGGTTCTTCCAGCCTCTCTACCAGAACAGATGGATCAGAAAGAGAGAGAACATGGTGGGCTATACCATCCACCATCCACAGAGGAAGACACAGCTCAGCGATTCCAGCCATCAGCTAATGTGAACAAACTGCCACCAAATGAGTCACCCATCCAGCCTTTAGTTTGTAGAGCAACCACTTGGCAATCAAGTGACCAGCACAAGGTTACCCTTAGGACATGGAATGTGGCTGGAGGGATTGTATCTATCAGAGGCCTCTGTTTTACTGATTTCCTCACTTTGTCATGACATTATAGTGTTTCAGGGAATATGGACTGCTGAGGAACTGCTAGTAAATGCAGTTTTCAGTTGGGGCAGAGCCAGGGATAAAGCACGGAAGAGCAACGGGAGGCCTGGGGGTCCCGGTCTCCACCACTCTACATGCTCCAACACGTTCTTTTCCCACATTTAAAACGTATGCTGTGGCAGCGCTGATTCAATCCAACCATTGCACTCTGCTGATAAGAAATATCTGTATGCCTCCAATGAAGAAGAAATCCCAAATCAGAACCCTGTGGGCTGAGCGCATATTGCAGAATCCAAATGCATTTGTAGTCGTGGGGAGGGGTCCTGATTGGGCCCCAATGACCACCTCCTATACACCCGGCGTGAATACGCTACTCCCAACCTGGAGGATGATGCAGTTCATCTCACGCACTGCTCAAAAGATAAGATATCCAATTTTGCAGGCCTTTGTCTGGCTCGAACAGTCTTCAGGCTAAATCTTCATATCCAAAATGGTGCTCTGAGAAGTGATTGTCAGCTGAATTCACTTATCTGTCTGGGTCTAGAAGGAGTGCTATTGATTTCACTCAGGATCCTGAGACGCACCAAAGACCGTTATCAACTTTCTTTAATGCCATTAGGAAAGACTTCTCATTGAGCTAAATGGACCCCCCCCCCAGCTGAATTAAACAGTAAGTGAGGTGATGGCATCAGACTGCCTTCTGTGTCTTCAGGCTGCCCTGATATCAGCTGAGTCCCCTGATGAACTTTTAAAGAATTATAACACTCTTACCCAAGCGCTACACCGACATCTAAACCACAAAAACAGTGCACACGGGGTGCAACAACAGCACTACTCAAAGCCATGGTCTGAGAAGGAATGTCTAATGCTAAAAAAGCTCTCATAAACATTTATCAGGCTTATGCATCCAATACGACACCAGAAGTTGTTCTGGAACCCCTCCAGAAAAAGAGGCTATTAATAGGACAGAGAATGACCTCAGGCAAGTCTAGTTTCGGGTGAGAACAATGAGTTTTAGACTGGAGACAAAGCCTCCGAAAGGTCAGAATTTACATGATTGAGCTATGAACCCAATTGACAATGGTATAGCCGGTATGCAGATGAGCTAGCCCAGCCGTTAAGTGGCTAGCTCGCCAGGATGCCCTCTCGGCCTGAGAGTCCTTTTGTTTTACTTTGCATTTTTGATTGGGGTGTTTGTATCAGCAGTTTCCCCTAAAGCGGAACTGGCTATCTATGGAATTTGAATGAAAACAAGTATCCCTCCACGCCTAGCTCAGCGCTTGTTCAGTGCAAATACGTGGCTGAGGGCAGAGCAAGGCCAAATTATGATATCAAAATGATATCTATATCTCACCAAAACTAGGCCAGTTCGTGGTGGTAACAAGGGGATGCATTTTTTAATTCTGCAAAAGAAGAATAAACAAGAAAGAGGTATAAAAATGTGGTAAAGATGGAACTACACAATGGAAGAAAAAAAGAACTGCAGTTCTTGTGAGCCAAAGATACAAAGTGATCATCTGTCTCCTGCTTATCAAATGTTGAGAGGGCTATAAGGTATGTTTACGGGGGGGCACATTGATCTTTCCAGTATGGCAGTAGAAGTCTCCTAGCTTTGTTTAGGACATGGAAAATCCACTTCTAAAGCTTAATGTTTCAGAGTAGTCCTCTTCTTCCTCCCCTACCACCCAAAAATCTTTGCAATCAGAGAATTTTGGCATGTAATTTCAAAATGCGTCTGTCGTGGTTGCCGACTTCCATATCAATGGCTAGCAAGTATGTTCAGGATTTCACCCTGAACTTTAGAGGAGCTGTTTCCAAAGTGTAGAACTCTATTCTCAAAATAGCTTAAGCATCTAGAAGAGTTCCTCTGGAGTTCAGACTAATCCCTGAACTGACTTCAGCACGCCATTGACATGGAAGTCACCACTTGGGAGAGTTTTGGTTTGTTTCACTTTCCTCTCCTATGTGGACATTTTTTTTTAAGCATTTTATTAAAGTTTATTAAAGGTTCACAGATAAAAACAAACAATTTTTGTTGTTATTTCATATGAAATATTTCTTGATTCTTCCAGACTGATCCAGATTTCATTTTCATTGACACCTAACATAGTTATATCATTGTACTGCATTTTCCCACCATTTACCATGTCGGTACATTGCATTTCATTTTCCATATTACGCTTCATTATATCAACAATAATCCTCACAATTAACTTTCTACACAATACCATGAATTACAAACTTCTGTCTAACGTCCCCCCCACCATCACCCAGAATTTGCCATTCTTTCTGAATTTCATCATCTGATTTCCCTTTCAGTCTTTGAGAAACTATATCGGCATTTTTATTCTCCATGAAAGTCCCCCACCATTGGTCAATTGTAGATATTTTCTGTGTTTTCCATACCTTTGCATATTCAATACGTGCTGTTATCATATACAATACTATTCTCCAGTATTTCTTTATAGTCATGCTTTTTACTAAATCTATCATATTCAGTAAATACATTTCAGGAATCATAGGAATCTGTAACTTCAATATTTCACATATCCTGTTATGTATCTCACACGAATATTTCTTTACCTTTGGACAAGTCCACCACATATGAAATATCGTGCCCACTTCTTTTGAACATTTCCAGGAGAGCCCAGTACCTGTATTGTAAATCTTTTGTAGTTTGTCTGGTGTCAAATACCATCTATAAAATATCTTACAGTAATTCTCTTTTAGATTCTGGGCAACTGTAAATTTATTCATCTTTTTCCAACTCTGTTCCCATCCTATGTGGACATTTTGAGGAATTTTTCATAGCACTTTAACCACTCAAGGCAGAAAATCTTGGAGTCTGTTTGTCCTTTTACTTTCTAAAGAGGGTTTGTCGTGGCCTTCTGGTCAAGGAAGTCTACCTAGTCAAGTTTTCCAGTGTCTACCAGCTGCCAGGCAAAGATATGCATTTTTTAAAAAAACTAGACTAGTCTTTAATGTCACAAGTTGTCACAAGTTGACTGCCACGGCTCTGGAAATGGTGCATTTGAGTCAAGTGGTTCTCATGCCAAGCCTTAGGACTGCCATAAATTGGAAATGACCTGAAGGCACAAAACAGTTCAGCACACATATACTTAAGATTTTGTGATTATGAATTATTGCGCTGATCTCCACTTTAGGATTAGATCTGATATTGCCCACTTTTTATCTTTTATTGTACTTGTTCTTAGTTTCCATGTTGAATGATTGTTATAATCAACCATTTTTCTTTTCTAAAAAGATGAACTCCTTTCATCTGACAGTAGATGTGGGATGTTGCTCAGACCAAGGCGCTTCCCAGTAAGCAAAGCATTTTGTGACGGTGGTTGGAAGAGGCATCACTGAAGCTCCGATTGAGGAGGCCAAAGGAGCTTCTGTTACACCAAATGAAGCCAGCTCCATTAGAATACAGAGGCAACAAACTCAGCAGCGGTTCTAAAGTATGAGCCCCCCTTAACTGTCCAGCTAGACACACACGAGGGGAGACCATAGGCCAACTTCCATGTGCCTCACTGTCAAACATTTCTCCAAAGAGAGTAAATAGAGAATGGCAAAATGTAGGGTGATTCCTTTCTTTATGGTTTTGTGTAAGCAAGGTAGAAACATAGGTCACCTCACTGTTCAGAAGGATCTTTTATCTTCTCAGTGGCTTCATGGGTCCTTCATTTTTAATCCCCTTCTCCCAGTAATTGCTTCCTCGCTAGCCAGCCACTTGCCAAAAGTGCACACACATACCCTGGAACACAAAGGTCTTTGTTGCAATGGGACAGGAGATATGCTTGGTTTGCCATGCTGAAGTCCACAAGAGCCCACAATGTTTCAGATCTCAATCCGCTCCCTCCCTGCTGAGAAAGAATAACCCTGAATGTGTGAACAGAGCTCTTGTAAGCGGCAGGAGGGTCACCCAGAGGAATACATCAGGGGGAAAGCTGCTGAGAATGGAAAGTAGGACTTTCAGGAAAGGATGATTGTTGCAATGGTTTATTATTCACAGGGATGATGATTAATGGCCCTGCCCTCTTTGATTCTCTTTCAGATCATAAAACTAAGCAAAGATTGTTGGGCTGGACCAAACTGGCACCCCTGACAAGCAAGGAAACAGCTGGGAGGAGGGTCCCCGGACTGTGGCAGGATCGTCCTTGAAGCCAGGGAACTGACAGCATCCCAGCACCTGCCAGCTGCCATCAGCTGCTCATTTTGGGCACACTATCATCTGCTGCAGCAGCTGCCGGGAGACCTCCCTGTCCCTCCCTGTCCACCAGCGGTAGAAGCCCCATTTGCCCCTGGCTTGGAGCCAGAAGAAAACCTGGCCTTCTACTCCTCATCACTCCAGGCCAAAAGCTCCTTGTGGCCATGGAAGAGAAGGAGGGGAGAGTCTTCGTGAGTCTCCCAGGGGCGGACGAGTCCAGGAGGCCTCCTTCTGGGATCCCTGAGGCCTCCTTCTCTGCTCTGAGAAAGCCCAGGCTCCCAGAGAGCAGGAAAAGCCAGGCCAGCAGAGGCTCCAGAAAGGTGAGAGGGCATTGGGGAGCCCTGGTCCATGGCTTTGTGCAGGGAAACCTCCTCACGGGTTGGTCCACCTGCCTTCCTTGGGATGTGGGAGGCCTGGCTGGACGGGGTGCGAGAGTCATCCTCAATTGCTCTCCTTTCATTTCTTTCAAAGCCAGGTGAGTTTAAGAGTCTCTCCCCAGAAGATCAAAAGGGTGGGGGGAGGGGGAGAAGAAGAAAAAGAAAATGCCGTTAGTCCCAAAAGTAAAATAAAATAAAATACAGACGGTTGGCAATGGGGTGGGAACCAACTTTTTATGTTATTTTTTGTTATGTCCCAAGAGGCATACTAAAACCCAGTTTTCTTCCTTGCAACCTGAGAATGGCAGCTGGGCACGTCTTTTCTGTGTCTGCACATTTTCTTCAATCCTTATTTTGATTCACCAAGAGAAAAAGAAACTCAAACTCCTCTTAAGAGGCGGAAACCTCACCTGCTTGCAAATTCCTGACGTCTTTGTGTCAAAGAATCCCATACAGCCTGTCAAAGTTCATTGTTGGGACCTCAGTTCTGCCTGGCCAAATTCCATCTGCAATGAGTTGGACCTCTTCCACCAGGCAGATGGGTTGTAGAGCCTTTCTGCCCTTATGTACATGCATGTTTATTCCCAGACTCCTGCCAGTCCATTTTGACTGGTTAGCTCTGACTCCTGGCTTCCTCCCCCTCCTGTAATCTCTCTTCAGGACTGATTGAGACTTTAGATATTCATCTATTTCCCTCATTTTCCCACCAATGGCTCTGCTTTTCCTTGGGCACTGGATTGCATGCTCCTGTGAGTCAAGAGGCCATGCTGACAGCATCAGTGCTCCTATTAGGTTCTTCCACATCGGAGAGACTTTTGCAGAGGAGCCAGACTAAATGTGCCAGACAGCCGCTGGGCGGCAGGAGCAGCCATCCTAGGGAGTGGCACTGGCAGAGGATCTCCCAGAGGCAATGACAGAGGCCCCATAGCTAATGCTTGTTAGTACTGTGCAGAACTGAGGCATGCTAAACCTTTTTTGAATGTGTTACCCTGTTTTCTGGGGGTCCCGGGAGGGACACCTAAATGCGCTCTCAATTTATACAAGTTGGGGGAAATTAGCCAAGAGCACACGCCAGCAATACGAGATGCAGGGAGGTTAAAGATACGAGATCTTTTACCCAGCGTCTACGGGGTCAGGCTGAGTCAAGGAGCACGCAGGATTGAAATAATAATTGTGGTCTTTATTAAAATACAATCAAACAGTGTATGCAACAAACTCACGCAGAGAACTAAAGAAATAAATGTTGGAGTGGGATAGAGGGATTTTTAGAGGAGTTGTTGGTTTGGGTGATACTACACCTGTCCTGAAGCCCGGGTAGTCTGCAGCAGAAGTTTGGCGATATGGAGTCTCAGTACATGGGACTGAGGGGAAGGCTCGTCAAGCACAGTGGCGGCAAGGCAGGATGGAAATCGGGAGCGATCCAAGGAAGTTCACAAAGTCAGGGTTTTTACAGGGGATAACGTAGCCACAGGCTAGTCCGTACTTGGGGAAAACAATGAGTTTCAGGCTGGAGACAAACCCTCCGAAAGGTCAGAATTTAGCATGATTAAATTAGGTCCAAACTGACAATAGAGTAGCCAGTATGCAAACACGGAGTGCTTGACAGATGAGGATTCTTCTAATCAAGCTGCCTGCTCGGGGCAGGGAGTTCTTTGTAAGTAGCGTGCATACCTGATGAGGGTACTTGCCATGAGGTCTCCTGAAGCAGCAGTTTGGCTATTTCTGGCCAGCCTGTATTTGTTTTGAATATTCCAGCGATTAGCGACTGAGCCTGTTTATGTGCTTGTCTGGGAGCCTCGCAAGCATGTGGGAAGGAGTGGGTAAGGAAGGCCAAATTATTGATATCAAAGTGATATCTAATGTCACCCCAAGTGCGGCTCAGGAACTGCAGTAACAAATGTCTTTTACTACGAAAATCCCATGATGGGACAATCCAAAATGAAAGAAGAGACACTGCCAGAAGAGGAAACTCCCAGGCCAGATGGTGCTTGCTGAGCTTCTGGGGAAGAGCAGAGGACGATTACGAGTTGAGCTGTGGCTAATGACAGAACTGGAGTCAAGCTGAAAGGATGCTCAGCTGTTGATGTGCTCAGAGGCAGAAAGAAACTCTGAAGCTGCACAACACATAGGAACATGGAATGCTAGGAGCATGAATCAGAGGGAGCTGGATACAGTAAAAGAAGAAATGGAACGTGTATACATTGAAATATTTGGGGAGAGCAAGCTAAAGTGGACAGGAATGCGACATTTTGGGTCAGACAGTTACACAGTATTCTTCTCAGGAAACAAAAATCCAAGAAGAAATGGGGTGGCATTTATAGTGTGGCAAGATATAGCAAAAGCAGTCAAAGGATACAAGGCAAAGTCTGACCAAATGATATCAATTAAGACTTCAGGGAAAACTCATCAATGTAACCACAATCCAGGTTTATGCTCCAACAGCAGAGGCAGAAGAAGAAAATGAAAGATTCTGTGCAGGAGTCTAGGAGGAAACTGATTACATACCAAAACAGGACTTCTTCTTAATTATAAGTGACTGGAATGCAAAAATATGAAGCAGAGCAGAATCAAAGACTGCAAGGAAATTTGACCTAGGGTGAAGAAATGAAGAAGGAGACCGGCTGACTGAGTTTTGTGAGGCTGACAGTTTTTTCATTGCGAGCATGTGCTTCAAACAACCCAAGAAGTAACTGGATACAGGGACATCACCTGATGGCTGATATGGAAATCCAATAGACTACCTAATGAGGAACCAAAGATGGAGAAGCTCCATTCTCTCTGTGAAAACAAGACCAGGCACAGGCCATGAACCAATAATAGCAAGAGTTAGAGTAAAGCTAAAGAAGAACACTAAACCAATCGTCATGCCAAAAGACAACCTGAAGGACATCCCCATAAAATTTAAAGATAATGTGAAAAATAGATTTGCACTATTAAGCTTAATGGACCAGAAGCCAGAAGAACTTTGGTCTCAAGCCAGGGGCCCTGTTAGGGAGAGATGCATAAAGACACTGTCTGTAGCCCAAAAGACAGAGAAGCCTCAAGGGATGACAGATGAAACTCTTCAAGTAGCTAAGGGCAGACAAGAAACAAAAATAAAAGGGGACTGAAGTGGAGTCAGAACCCTGAACACAACTGTTCAGTGACCTGTGCACTGGGAAAAGGAGAACTGCTGTAATAACCAATGCAGAGAAATAGAAGATGACAGCAAAAAAGGAAGAACAGGAGACCGCTTCTACCAGATGTGAGAAATCGAAGGGCAATTTAAACCGAGAATGGGGCTGCTCTATGACAGAGCTTCTTAAGCTGGAGGTCCCTGGAGCCCTTGCTGAGGGTCTGTGAAGCACTGTCGATAGATGCCAACAGCCGCAGCGGCAGCAACAGGGATGTGGCAGTAGTGTGTGTGTGTGCTGAAACTGATTCTTCACTTGTAAACAAGGGAGCAGCTGGGGCCACACACCTGCCGACAAGTCCCTTGGCACCCCTGCCCCGCTGCTGCGTCCCTGATGAAAGGGACACAGCGGCAGGCACGTGCAGTCTCCCGAACTCTGATTCTGGAAACCAGAGTCTGATTCTGAAACAATAGGGATATTATAGTATAATTATAGTATAATAGGGATATTATAGTGGGGGTTTACTACAGACCTCCAAGCCAGACTGAGGACCTCGATGGCGCTTTCATAGACCAAATGACTGCACATTCAAAAAGGAGAGATACAGTAATAATGGGAGATTTCAACTACCCGTATATATGTTGGCAGTCAAACTCTGCAAAGGCGGCAAGGTCCAGCAAGTTTCTTGCTTGTCTTGCAGACAATTTCATGGTCCAGAAGGTGGAAGAGGCCACAAGAGGATCAAATATTCTGGATCTGATCCTGACCAACAGGGAAGACCTTGTTAATGACATAGAACTGGTTGGATCTTTAGGAGAGAGTGACCATGCCCTATTAGAATTTGGCATTCAGTGGGGAAGAGAAGGCAAGTGTAGCCAGGCATTCGTCTTAGATTTTAAAAAAGCAGACTTCTGTAAACTGAAGTAGCTGCTGGCTGAAATCCCGTGGTCAAGAATAGTCAATGAGAAAGGAGTTCAGGATGCATGGGAGTTCTTTAAAAGGGAGGTACTGAAGGCACAGGCTAAAACTGTGCCATTAAGGAGGAAAAATGGAAGGCATCTGAACAAACCGGAATGGTTGACTAAAGAGCTCTCAGCTGAGCTAAGTATTAAGAAAAACATGTACAGGAAATGGAAGAAGGGGGAAATCACCAAAGAAGATTATAAGCAAGTAGCCAGGAGATGTAGGGAGAAGGTCAGAAAGGCTAAAGCACAGAACGAACTTAGGCTGGCCAGAGACATTAAAAACAATAAAAAGGGCTTTTTTAAATACGTCCGCAGCAAAAGGAAAAAGAAGGAGATGATAGGGTCGCTGTGCAGAGAAGATGGTGAATTACTCACAGGGGGAAGAGAAAAGGCAGAACTACTTAACACCTTCTTTGCCTCAGTTTTTTCCCAGAAGGATACAAGCACTCAACCTGGCGGTTGGGGAGCAGGTGAGGAAGCAGGGGAAATGAGGCACAGAATAGGTACAGGAATACCTGGCCACACTGGATGAATTCAAGTCTCCAGGCCAGATGAATTGCATCCTAGGATATTAAAAGAGCTGGCAGAGGTCATTTTGGAACCTCTTGCTATAATCTTTGAGAAATCTTGGAGGACAGGAGAAGTTCCAGCAGACTGGAAGAGAGCAAATGTTGTCCCCATCTTCAAGAAGGGAAAAAAAGAGGACCCAAATAATTATCGCCCAGTCAGTCTGACATCAGTACCCAGAAAGATCTTGGAGCAGATCGTTAAGCAGTCAGTTTCTAATCACTTAGAAAGCAAGGCGATAATCACAAGAAGTCAACATGGATTTCTCAAAAATAAGTCATGCCAGACTAATCTTATCTCTTTTTATGATAGAGTTACTAGCTTGATAGATGAAGGGAATGCTGTGGATGTAGCATATCTCGATTTCAGTAAGGCCTTTGACAACGTTCCCCATGACATTCTTGCAAAGAAACTAGTAAAATGCGGGCAGGACAGGGCTACTGTTAGTTGGATTTGTAATTGGTTGACCGACGGAACCCAAAGAGTGATCACGAATGGTTGCTTCTCATCCTGGAGAGAAGTGACTAGCGGGGTGCCACAGGGTTCTGTCCTGGGCCCAGTGCTGTTCAATATCTTCATTAATGACTTGGATGAAGGAATAGAGGGCACGCTGATCAAATTTGCAGATGACACCAAATTGGGAGGGGTTGCTAATACGCCTGATGACAGGATCAAAATTCAAAAGGACCTGGACAGATTGGAGAGCTGGGCCAAGGCTAACGAAATGAATTTCAACAGAGAGAAATGTAAGGTCCTACACTTAGGCAGAAAAAATGGTATGCAGAAATATAGGATGGAGGACACGTGGCTGGCTAACAGTACGTGTGAAAGGGATCTAGGAGTCTTCATAGACCACAAGCTGAACATGAGTCAGCAGTGTGATGGGGCAGCCAAGAAGGCCAACGCAATTCTTGGTTGCATCAATAGGAGTATGGTGTCTAGATCGAGGGAGGTTATTGGTACCACTTTATTCTGTATTGGTTAGACCTCATCTTGAATACTGTGTCCAGTTCTGGGCATCCCAATTCAAGAAGGATATGGATAAGCTGGAGCAGGTCCAGAGGAGGGCAACCAAAATGGTGAGAGGCCTGGAAGCCATGCCCTATGAGGACAGACTTAGAGAGCTGGATATGTTTAGTCTGCAGAAGAGAAGGTTGAGAGGGGACATGATAGCCATGTTTAAATATTTGAAGGGATGTCATGTCGAGGAGGGAGTGGGCTTGTTTTCTCCTGCTCTTGAGACCAGGACAAGGAGCAATGGATGCAAGCTGCAGGAGGGGAGATTCCGCCTGAACCTCAGGAGGAATTTCCTGACAGTCAGGGCTGTCCGACAGTGGAATGTGCTGCGACAGAGTATGGTGGAGTCTCCTTCTTTGGAGGTTTTTAAGCGGAGGCTGGATGGCCACTTGTCGGGAGTGCTTTGAGGGTTTTCCTGCATGGCAGGGGGTTGGACTGGATGGCCCTTGTGGTCTCTTCCAACTCTACATTTCTATGATTCTATGATTCTATGATTCCCACTTGGCATTTGTTTGTGTTTGGAACATGTGTTTTTGTTAGCTTTGTTATGGGTTGCCCTGAGTCCTGTGAGATGAAAGTAGGAGGTTACGCCATTAAATTAATTTTTAAAACATAGGTTAATTTATATGAAAATCTATAGCCTCCTTTTGGATCAAAATGCATCCCCAAAGATTGTAGAAGGATATTAAAATTATGATTTGAAACTGTCACTGCCTTTATCTGCCTCTGCATTTTGGCTGTATATTTCTCCTGCTCCATTTATACTAAAACAAGTGATGACCTATTCACACATCCCCAGTCTCTCATTGGAAATCTTTGCCTTCTCTTCCGTGAGTTAGTTTGTTACTCTCTCATATGCATGAATCACGGAGACCACAAAGAAGAATGGGTTGCCCATCTGTAACTGTGGCTCTTCAAGTGAGATTGCTGTCCTGGAAAGTTAGCTCCAGACACGTAAGGCCCTAATTTTGGCGGTGTGTCCAGAGCTGCTTCCGAGTTTTGCCACCGATTTGTCCTGGGACACGTTGCCAGCAGACGCCCTGGCGTCTTCCCCACATAATCCGAACTGGGAAGCCCCTAAGGTACCAGTCCACTCGCTAGAGACGCAGTCCATGACATGCAGGACTGTCCCAGCTAGTGAAAGTAGTGTAGAAACCCAGGAGACACCGGTCACTGAGACTAGAGTCCCCTGGTGTGCAACTGAGGCGAAAGCAATCGCCGACCAGTTGGGACCCTTGAACTGGTCCACTGGCATTATGTGGCTCAATGCGGTGATAAATTCTCACCCGACAGCCAATGGCAAGGACCTGACCCAACAGACCCACCTTTGTACTCCGTCGGACCTTCCGACCCTTGAATCGGCCGTGGTGGCTCGAGGCTTGGTTAGGCTCGAGGCGCACAATTTGATGCTAGAGGTCATGGGGATTCTTTGGCCTGGACAGAGTGCGAGTGCGCTGTACGTCATGGAGCAGCAGGGTCCTCGTGAGAATCCTGAGGCTTACGTGGCGCAGAAGCAGCTACTCGCTATTCTGGCCAAGAAGGTACCCCTGACGGCTCGTGGGTACAATTTTGATCACGCTGAGTTGCATCTGATTCCACCCCTCAGGCCACTCCACCGCACAGGCTCTGTACTACAATCTGAAGGGCTCGGTACGTGTGGTTCTCAAATTTCAAGGAAGATCTAGGAGCAGGTGGCATTTCCCATTGGCCACTTCTCCTCTGCCCTCCTTCTGCTCACACGACTTGCTAAAAGTGCCAAAGAAAAGGCTCTTCCTTTCATTGGGTCACCTTCAGTTGAAGTTGACAGAAGTTAACAACAACAAAATCATCTAAATTATGTGCTTCGTGTAGGTGACAGCAGTGTACAGTAAGCCAAGAGGAGAACCCCGAAGGCCATGTATAGGAAACACCCCAAATTAGCTGCCATTTATTGTCCCCACTCTCCCTCCTTCCCGTCAGTTCCTGCATACCACCTAGCTGATCTCACCTCAATAAACGGCTAGGAATTTGTTCATGACTCCCTGCCCTAACCCAAGGAATGCACTAGAGCTGAAGGATCCAAACAGATTTCGCCCAAGATCTTCCATTGCCAGAGTGGTATAAATATCTGCAAGCAGAGTTCCCTTCCAGTTGTAATACCCAATCCCTATACTGGATCCCACTATAGTAAATGTATGTAGACCTCTGGTGAAAGTGCACAGCTAGAACATTATTGTGCAATTACAATGTGCAATATAGTGTGCATGGCTACAATGCCATTGTGTCTCCCTCTAAATGAAAAATTAAATTATGATTCACATAAGGGTTAAAATCAGGCACTGGAGGATTAAAATCAAACATTCTATCTTCTTCTCTCTTCCTTGTTCTTATAGGCTCCAGTGTTGCTTGGTGTGGGTGTTGGCTGTAAAGAAGGTGGGGGGGGGCATATGTGGTTGTGGCAACAGGAACATAGCCCTAAAAATGAATACTGAACAGTTACAAATGTGTATGTCTTATCTTGACACAGACAAATAAATAAATGAGCTTTCTTACTCTGCAGTAGGTCTTCCGCCCCCATTGCAGAAGGCGGAAAGATTCATTGTGGATTGTGTACACTTTCGCCTTGGTCTGGCTGCAGATCTCTCCATCTATCTCCATCAGATGCGTCAAGGCTTTAGGTGATGCCCAGCGAAGACACTCTGCTTGCATAATACAACTTATGCTTGGGAACGTCACTAACAATCTGCTGGCCATTTTCTCCAGGAAAAGATTTAAAAAAGACAGACAGCTCTTTTCACAAAACTTACAATTTTTATGTACACAATCATACCACCACAATAACAATGTTGTCTTAATATGACACAGTGGAACAAAGGATTTTAAAAACACAGTTTTTCTTGCAAGAATTTACATATTTTGTTTAATCATACCACCACAATACCAAGATGATCTTAACATGACACAGTGCAACAATAAACACTACACAACTTGACACTAAAATGTAGCATCGCCCTTGCTTCTTGTGGGGCACCGATTCTTCCCCAACATTTCCAAAAGTACAGGAAGACATTGCCTGATATTATATTTCTGGTGACCAGGCTATACAGCAGAGGCTATGCAGCATTCAATTACAATTCACATCAGGGTTAAAGCTGAAGATTGTAGCATTAGAATCAAACATCTGGATTGCTTCTCTCTTCTTGGTCCTTACAGGCTGTGGTTTGTGCTGTGTGATGGTCCACCAAAGGTCACCCCCAAGAAGCCCCTAGAGGTGCTTTGCCCCTCCTCCCCTTGCATCCCAGCGGCCAAAGCTCCCTTCCAGCTGAGTTCCAGGGGGAGCGGGCAGAGGGGGCTACTGGTCTGGGGCCCAGAGAACTGCCTCCCTCTTGACCCGTCCAGTTCCTTTGAGGAGTGTTCTGTCAGGGTTGGCAGGATTTGGCTCCTTTGAGCATGAGTAGAGTGCAATCTGTGAAGCAAGGCTTTGCCGCAGCAGAGAGTCTCAGTGAAGCAGAAATAATTTCAGAGAGTCTTCCTGACAGTCAGGGCTGTCCAGCAGTGGAATCTGCTGCCTCGGAGTGTAGTGGAGTCTCCTTCCTTGGAGGTTTTTAAGCAGAGGCTGGATGGCCATCTGTCGGGAGTGCTTTGAGGGTGTTCCTGTATAGCAGGGGGTTGGACTGGATGGCCCGTGTGGTCTCTTCCAACTCTACATTTCTATGATTCTATGATTCAGGTACACTGGTGATATGCTCCCATGTCAGTAGGGCAGCAAGTCTGGTCTATTTTTACTTTTATATTTATTTATTTAGTTAGTTAGTATGATCTAACTAAGGTATCAATATTGTTTCGGAAACAGGGCTTCAGCATTTTGGAGAGCTAGTTTAAAGCTCACATTAAAGCTCATAACAGATTCATTGCCCCACCAGCAGCATGTGAGGCACCGGCTGCCACAGAGGGGAATTTAATGCTATTTGCTTCCAGGTATGGCAGTCCTATGAAAGAGAGACCTCCATGAGCCCAAGACCATGCTCAGGTCTTACACAGAGCCCCAGGAAAAGGAAGCACAAATGGAGGATAAAAAGGCAAACAGACTTGAATACAAAGTTTGCTCCAGATCTACATAAAATCTGGAAGCTGAAAATTTGGAATATTTTTAAAGAGCTGAAAAATACAATTAGTGTCAACGGAATATATCTATCTATCTCCAAGGTATTCACATTTTTCTATATAAATATTCAAGGCAGTCACATCTATATATTTGAGAAGAAACTTATATTTATTATCTTATGTTCTGTTAGCATTTATATAATAAGCGCTATGGATAGGGTAGCAGTATTAAAACAGAAGAAATATCACACATTCACATAACCCTTGTATCTATTAGATTACAAGAATTAAGGAGGAAAGGGAAAAGAAACAGAACAAACAACATGTTACAGAGGGAAAGGAAAACTTGACCAAAACTTGTGAACCATTAAGGAATCCAAATTCATAAACGTCCTGTGCTAACTGCCAACCAGGCCAACAAACAACCATCTGTAATGCAAGCAAAGGGAAGAGTGGATCAGTTTTTTGATCCTAAGTATGCATAGCCACAAAAAGAACTTAGGTAATGAAATTATTATTAATCCCGTGCTCCCACACATACCAAAAACCAAGGTCTAATTTCTAACAAAGCAATGCAGAGAATTAACAAGCTAAAGATGGCTTCAAAAATGAGACCTTTTCCTTCTATTTTTGTAGTTTGCAAATCCAAGCCAGTACAGGACAGATAAGCCTCAATGAAAAATTGCCGTTCCTATTAACTGAATTGTCAATAATGAAAAGCACGTCAAAACATCTATTAAAAGAAAAAGAAGAAAAAAAGTTCTAGAGCAGTCCAAGGATTCTTTGTGAGCCTCTTCTTCTCACAAACCCAGCATGCAGATGCACCCTTTGGACCGATGCTCAAGGTGCTCCCCTCCAAATGCCAGCCCCTCCCAGCCTGCTGTCCCAGATGCCCTGAGCCACAAGTCCCATCCTCCCAGCCTAAATGGCTGATGTCCATATTTGGAGAAAGGGAGAGAGCAATCCAACCCTATTCCAAGCACCAGGTCAGGGAAAGCTGGGCTAAGGTACAACCTGGAAAAGTTACTTTTGCAGACTGCAGCATTCAGAATCCCCCCTCCTTAACATGGCCACTGGACGGGGACAAAGCAGGCTGGAAAGTAATTGTCGTTGTGTGGTGGCACAATCAATACATTTCAGCTTTCTTTTTTAAAATCAAAATAGACAACAGCAATCAACAATGCAACTTTGGGCGATGCGTAGATCGGTTTGTTCTAAAGAGCGTATAAATAACTTTTGGCCTGAAAAAAAAGCAGACCAATCACAGACAGTCTCTTTTCTCTCCCTCTTTCTCTTTCCAAAGGAATGAAAGAAATAGGGAAACCAAGCCATTTCTGCACTAGCCTGTTATAGTGCTATTATCCCACTTTCAACCTCCTATGGAATCCCGGGGTTTCTCAGTGGGAGGAATTCCACAGGAGGTGGAAGTGGAATGATAGCACTAGAAGAGTGTAGGGTGGAAATAGCCATAATTACTGAATAATTTTTCACTGGGATTCCACCCAAAGATGTGGATTTTTTTTTTATTGTTTTGGAGGAATGCTCTCATTGGCTTTCTTTCATGCACAAATAAGCAGGGAGATAGATACACACACACACACACACACACACACACAATATTATTATGTTGGTCTATTTCCTAATAAAAAGATTGCAATCTTTTTATTAGGGAAATAGACCAACATAATAATAATAGACGATTAAAGAAAAGAAGCAAGAGAATAAAGAGTAAGAAAACCATACATCACAAAGAGAAGCAAAATCCTACCCAAAAAAAAAGAGCATACTACAAAATTATACCAATTATACAAAATACTATACAATTATTCTTTTTTATTATTTCATAAAGGACAAAATTATATCATTCCAAAGACAGTCCAAATTTTCCTATTAAAACACATATAATATAACCAAAAGGATCTTCCCTTATTTTCTTTGCCTGCTCTAGTTGGTGATTTCAGATATAGCACTTATCAACAATAAACCCTTTTAAGAAAATTTTGCCATAGAACCCCACCTGCCTTTGTTCTTCTTAAAACTAGTGTTCCAAAGACTACATTCTTAAGGTCTTATAAATTGTCCATTTTTTCCCTTGCTTTCTTTGAGTGATTTTTTCTTTGAAAATCTCACGTGTTTCTCTACTGATTTTTCTTTTTGTTCATATTTGTGAACTTTATCTCCGGGATTTTTATTCTGCTTCAGCTCCTGGCTTATTTTCTTTAATTACACACATTTGTCTCAATTGATCTAAATATTCCATTACAATATTTTAATATTCCATCGTATGTGTCCTTAATCATTCATATACAATGCTCAGCATCAACAAGATATAGAATTGAAAGCTATATTTTGACCTATATCCATAACCCTGGACCTGCAAATCTATTAACTAGTCATTTTTCTTAATGTCTTAGCGAAGGGTTTAATTAGGGATGGGACAAATACCAAGAATTTTCCGAATCCGTATTGGAATCCCTGGAAGGTTCTGCGGAATCCACGAATCTCACAAATCTCAAACTTTTCAAATTGTTTTTAAAAAAAGGTTTAAAAACAATTGTTAAAAAAGCTTTTTAAACTTTTTAAAACCTTTAAAACATAACTTAAAAATACCCCTATTTTTCGTTGGTAGATTTGAAAGATTCGGTTCACCTATTTTTGCACAGGGATTTGGGTTGAAGTGTGGAATCTGCTCCAAGGATTCGAGGATTTGCAGACTTCGGTGGGCCCATCCCTAGGTTTAATAGTTTTCTGCCATTGTAGCTAAACTCCCCCATTTAGCCTCCACATATATACAGATGTCGCCTCCATGCTTTTTTTTTTTTTTTTTTTTCTGCCAGAAAGGTTCTTTCTGCAAGAATTCCAGGCCATTGTTTCCTTCCATGGTCGCCCTGGAGATGAGAAGGTTGTGAGCCCAACTGAAACCAGCCATTGCCTCTCTGGCTGTCGCTGTGGGTGGATGCTGAGTGGGTTGTTCCTGCCAGGGGTATCCCACTTGCACCTGCCTGCGACTGTGTTGTTGTGTTCTTATCAATGATGGCTCTCTTGAGACAGTTCAGGGTAAGGGGCTACAGAGAGAGTTGGGGGAGGATGAGATGGCCACTGTGTGTGGGGGAGTCCATCTTCTTGCTGGTTTCAACCCTTTCCTCCTTTCAGGCCCCTTTGGGATTAGGAGGCCAGCCAGCACTCCTCTTCCTCTGAGAGGTTCCCCATTTTATCTCCCTTGCAGAAGCTCTGGAAGAGGTGCCCCCTCTTCTGCTGCAAGAACCGCGACCAAGAGGAGGTTTCCGAGGACCATCCAAAGTAAGCCCCTTCCAGGGCAGGGCTCCGCCTCCCTCCCCACAGGACACCTTCATGTCCCTGCACCCCAGGGAAGACAGCCAGCCAAAATAGAGATGATGGAGTTTGCAGGAATGAAAGGGAGGGTCCGCCTTGCACTTTGGTCATCACTGAGAGTTTTGGAATCAGTGCAGTTCAGTGGAGGAGATGGGAGCCCTAGTGGCCCCCCAGGGATTTCCTAGATGATCCCTCTGGTCTCATCCAGTGAGATGGATTCTTTGAGGCTCTGACATTTCTTTGCCTTTTCCTGCCCCGTTCCAGTTCTACAGAGCCTCAGGAAGCTTCAGCATTTCAGTGGAGTCCCCCGTGGGACATACACGGTGCAAAAGCTTCTTTCATCAGGGGTAGAAAGAGAGATACTCTCTGATCCATGAAGGGGTCGTCTTTTTACTTTCTCTCTTTGCCTCACCTCCTCACCTCCCACCCTCACTGCAGCGTGCCCAACAACATCCCACGAATGGTCCAGCTCATTCTGTGGCCAGCAAAGAATCCTCCCTCTACCTATGCAAAGCAGCTCTGCAGAGGAGAGGGCTGGGATTGCAGGAGACGACAAAGACTTTTGGTAGAAGAGCGTCCAGGCGTTCTTCTTTTTCTGCCAGGGCTCCGTGGGAGCAGAGGATACTTCCGGGGATGCAGCGACCTGAAGGAAGAGGAGGGCCTCACCCATCTGAGTGAGGGAGAACACTCAGCCTCCCAATGAAAGAGGCGGAAGTAGTATGGAGAATACTTTGGAGAGGTACTTTTTTTCCCTGTTCCAGAGTGTGGAGCCTGGCAGTTTACACTATTGAACAACAAGGACATTGAAGGACCCGTCCCCCAAATTTTGCCCTCAGGCAGGGAGCTTTCAGGGCAGCTGTCCACTTGATTTTTGCTCCCTTTCCAGCCCATTCTCGCTTGGAGGAGCCGCTCTGCTGTTGGTCTCATCCGGTGAGGTGGATTCTTCAGGCTCTGACATTTCTTTGCCTTTTCATGTCCCGTTGTAGTTTTTCCCAGAGCCTCAGGCAGCTGGCCTTTGCGAGAAGTCCCCTCTGGGATATACTCAGTGGAGAAGCTTCCTTCCTCACGGGTAAGAGAGTCTGTCTGATCTGGGAAGGGGGGCATCTTTTTCTCCTCACTTCTCCTCGGGTTCCACATTCTGTCGCCAGGAGGCAAAGAATCCCCCTCCTCCTTTGCAAAGGAGCTTTGGGGAGGAAAGAGACGGGAAGAAATAGATCCCAAATGAGACTGACCCATGGATCCTCCAGTCCCCGATTCTTCGACTGCACTCCTCTCCAACTGCTTCTTTCTTCCAACCCTTGCAGATGCAAGAAGTTTATGGAAAACATACCTATCAAAGTCTCCAGGTCCAGGAGCTGGATTGTAGTTAGAATTTCCTATGGGAGTTCTGGTCACCCGTGGGAGAAAATTGGAAGCTTCTTTCCCACTCCTCCATCCTTTTCCCACTCCCTGCTCCCCAGTAGAAGCTGAGTGAACGCAGGGTCAGGCATCTCAGCTCAGGTGCCTTTTTCCCATTGAGATCCCAGGGGCCCCTGAGCTGAAGAGGCCTCCGTTGCTTTCAGGCAGGGCTGGGGGTCATCCAGCCATTGGGTTCTGTTGGACTGTCACTTCCAGCAGCCCCTGGCACACTAGCCACTGGTCAAGAATGCTGGAAATCGCACTCTGATGATACTGGTGGCCCTCAGGATTCCCCACCTTGCGTTAGAAGGCAAATTGAGCTGCTCCGGAGGAAGGGATGGCAGGCGAAGATTAAGCCCTTTAGTGGAAGAGTGTCCAAGCGTTCAGTAAATTCTTCTTTTCTCTTGCCAGGGCTCCGTGGGAGCAGAAGGCATCTCCTCGGGTCTCACCAACCTGAGGGAAGAAAAGCAGGTCACCAAGCTGAGTGGGGAGGAGGACATCAGACCCCCATGGGAAGAAGGGGGAGATCAGACCAGTGACTGGGAGAGGTACTTTTCTTCCAGGTTCAAGAGTGTTGGGGGAGGCATGCGAGCCTGGCAGTTTCAGGGCGTCAGAAGAACCTAGGAGAGCCCTGAATTTTACCCTTAGGCAGGGAGCTTTCAGGGCAGCTGTCGAAATGAGTTTGTACCCTTTCCAGCCCCAAAGAGGCCAGGCCCATTCTCGTGCTTTCCGTGAGAGCAATGCTCGTCCCCCCCCGACCACTGTGGGAAGGGGCAAAGTCTGGTCAGCGAGTAAGGACACCAAGCCAACTGAGAGATGTCAACCTTCCGGAAATTTTGAAGCATTGTTTTGTTTTTGTTTTTTTGGAAGCTTGAAGTTTTTTCCTAAAGTTCCTGCATTGCTTCTAAGCTGTCTCAACTTTGAGGAGCACTTCCATCTTCAGAAGTAACCTCTCTTCCCAATGGGCCAAAGGAGCTTCCTGGGGATGGGGAGAGATCTGGGCTTTGTCTTTTTCCAAGAGGGCTTTTGTAAGCTTCCTTGCAGCCAGGCTTCTCCTGATTGGCTTAATGGGTAGTTTGGAGTGGAGGAGAGTGGCGAGGGCTTTTGGGTGAGTTCCCGTTCTGACCCTTGGACTGTGTATTGTTTCTCCTCTCAGGAGGCAGAGACATCAGGTCTCATCTCCTCTGACGAGGACGCACTCTCTCTCCCCGGGTGAGGAAGGGGAGGGGGGCTAGAAACAGGAAAGGCTGGCATTTCCCCCTCCCTCCTTCCTTAGGGAAATGTCTTCAGAATAGGATCCCACCCCAAGACCTTTTTGCTGCCCAAGCCAAATGACAAGATGGCGCTCTCTCATTTTCTTTTCCCAATCAGGAGGATCCTAGCTGGACCACTCCCCTCTCCCTGGCCTTCGAACCCAGTCACTGCTTCCATTTTGCATTGCCTCTCCCTGCCGTCCCTCTCGCCTCTTTCTACAGCCGTCTTTTCTTCCTCCCTTGGGCTTCCTCTCCTCCCTCACTCTTTGCGGGTTGCATCTGATGAGCTTTCCAACCCCCTTGTGCCCCATGAGAAGGGGGGTCCCATCATTTCACTCCTCCCCCACAACTGTCTTTCCCAGGTTCCACTCCTCCATCCTTTTTCCCACTCCAGTAAAAGCTGAGCCAACCCAGGTACAGGCATCCATCAGTTTATGTTGAATGTAAATTTAAAACAACGGCAGGCTAGCCAGTGGTGAGGAATGCTGGGAGTTGCACTCTGATGATATCTGGTGGCACTAGGATTCCCAAGCTTGGTTCAAAGGCAAATGGAGCTGCTCCTGAGTGAGCGATTGCAGGAGAGGGCAAAGCCTTGACGAATGAGAAGAGCGTCCAGGCGTTCTTCTTTTTTCTTGCCAGGCCTGCGTGGGATCAGGGGATACTTCCCGGGGATGCAGCGACCTGAAGGAAGAGGAGGGGATCACCCCCTCTGAGTGAGGGGGAGAACATCCGCCTCCCAGTGAAAGAGGCGGAAGTCCGGAGTGTAATTTGGAGAGGTACTTTTTTTCTCTGTTGGGTGCTTGTGCAGCCTGGCGGTTTACAGTATAGAACAACCAACGACAGTGAAGAGACCCGTCCCCTAAATTTAACCCTCAGGCAGGGAGCTTTGCAGGGCAGCTGTCCAAATGATTTTTGCTCCCTTTCCAGCCCCAAAGAGGGCTAGCCAGTCTTATGCTTTCGGAGGAGCCTGAGGCTCTGATATTTGCTTGCCTTTTCCTGCCCCGTTGCAGTTCTCCAGAGCCTCAGGAAGCCAGCATTTAAGTGGAGTCCTCCCGTGGGACATACACGGTGGAGAAGCTTCCTTAGTAGCGGGGTAAGAGGAGATTCTCTCTGATCCATGAAGGGGTCGTCTTTTTACTTTCTCCCTTTGCCTCACCTCCTCACCTCCCACCCTCACTGCAGCATGCCCAACAACATCCCACCAATGGTCCACATTCTCTGGCCAGGAGGCAAAGAATCCTCCCTCTACCTATGCAAAGCAGCTCTGTGGAGGAGGCTGGGATTGCAGGAGAGGACGAAGACGACCCCTTCATGGATCAGAGAATGCCCCCTTAGGAAAACCCTTGTCCCACGGAGGGTTTCCACTGGGACCCACTTGCCCTGAGGCTCTCGAGGAACTGCAACGGGGCAGGAAAAGGCAAAGAGAACTGTCAGACCTAAAAGTTCTGCAAAACACATTAAGAATGCAGACCTCTTGAGTGGAAAGGGAGCAAAGTATTTGGACAGCTGCCTGGAAAGCTCCCTGCCTGAGAGTCCAGGGAGCAGGTCTCTCTTCACTGCATTTGGGTTGTTCTATACTGTAAACCGCAGGCTGCACGAAACAGAGAACGTACACTCCAGAGCTTCCCGCCTCTTTCCACTGGGAAAAGCAATCTGCTCCCCTCAGAGGGGTGATCCCCTCCTCTTCCTTCAGGTGCACTCATGCCGGGAAATATGCCTGATCCCACGCAGGCCTGAGCAGAAAAAGAAGAACGCCTGGACGCTCTTCTACCGAAAGGCTTTGCCTTCTCCTCAATGGCTTCAGGAGCAGCTCCGCTACTTGAACCAAGCTTGGATACTGCTGAGTGCCACCAGATATAGATGAGAAGGCATCCCTCACCACTGGCTGCCTGCCTGAGTTGAACCGAGACAATCCAACATAAACTGATAGAAATATGCTGTACCTGGTTGGCTCAGCTTCTCAAAATGAGAAAAGGATGGAGAAATGAACCTGGGAAAGGCGTGGGGAGGATGAATGATGGGGACCCCCTTCCTCATGGGGCGCGAGGGGGTTGGAAACTTGATCAGGAATACAACCGCAAAAAATAAGGAGGAGGAAGAAAAGACGGCTAAAAGAGGCGAAAGGGGCGGCAGGGAGAGGCAATGGAAGCAGTGACTGGGTTCGAAGGCTGGGAGAGGGGATGGTCCAGCTAGGATCCTCCTCTATGATAGGAAGGGAGTCGAGAGCGCCATCTTGTCACTTGGGCAGCAAAAGGTACTGGGGTGGATCTATTCTGAAGACATTTCCATAAGGAAGGAGGGAGGGGGAAATGCCAGCCTTTTCCCTATTTTTCTAGCCCCTCCCTCCTCACCCGGGAGGATTCATCCTGGTGCGGGGAATGAACCTGATGTTCTCTGCCTATTAGAGAGGAGAAACGATAGATCCAAAGGTAGGAAGACGGGAACTCACCCAAAAAGCCCTGGCCACTCTCCTCCACTAGAATGTATTAAGCCAAATAGGGGAAGCTCGGTCCTGCGAGAGGAAGTTAGCAAGCTTATCCCCAGGAAAAAGCCTTTTGCAGCGAGAGGTTACTTCTGGAAGGAATGGAAGTGCTCTCAAAGTTACGAGACAGCTTGAGAATGCAGAGCTTAGGAAAAAGTTCAAGCTTCCGAAAAAACAAAAACAAAAGCAATCTTACAAAAATTCGAAGTTAACATGTCTCAGTTGCCGGTTTGGTGTCCTTACTCACTGACTTTGCCCCTTTCCCGCGGGGGCCGAGGCATTGCTCCCGGAAAGCACGAAATGGGCCTCGGCCTTTTGGGGCTGGAAAAGGGAGCAAAACTCATTCGTAGGCTGCCTGAAACTTGCCCTGCCTGAGGGAGCGTGCCATCCTAGGTTCTCTGACCTAGAGGCTGGCACCATGCCTCCCCAACACTCTTGAACCTGGAAGAAAAAGTACCCTCTCCCATTACACATTCTAGTCCCCCTCTCCATGGGGGTCTGATGTATTCCCTCCCCAGCACTCAGCTTGCAGTGACCCTCTTTCTTCCCTAGGGTTGGTGAGACCCGAGGAAATGCCTCTGTCCCACGGAGCCCTGGCAAGAGAAAAGAAAGAATTTACTGAACGGCTCGAGGCCCTTCTTCTCCACTGAAGGGCTTAATCTTCGCCTGCCATCCCCTTCCTCCGGAGCAGCTCAATTACCTTCAACACAAGGTGGGAATCCTGAGGGCCACCCAGTATCATCAGAGGTGCAATTTAGGCATTTATATTTAACCATGCATCCTGTACCAGGGGCTGCTGAAAGTGACAGTCCAACGGATGACCCCGGCCCCCCTAAAGCAACAGGAACCTACTTCAGCTCAGGGGCTCATTGAGATGGGCACAGCAAGCTGAGATCCTGAGCCCTCCCGTTTCAGCCCAGCTTGTACTGGGGAGCAGGAGATGAAAAAGGATGGAGGAGGTGAAAAACCCGTCCACAGTAACCAGAAGCCCATCAGGAAACCTAGGCTCAAATCCAGCTCCTGTACCTGCAGACTTTGATAGGTATGTTTTGCAACGTTTCTTGCATCTGCAAGGGTTGGAAGAAGAACAGTGGAGGAGGATGATGAATCAGATGGAGGATCCATGGGTGAGTCTCATTTGGGATCTATTTCTTCCGTCTCTTTCCTCCCAAAGCTCCTTTTGGAAGTACCTCCTGGCCACAGAATGTGGAAACCCGAGGGAGGTGGAGAAAAAGATGCCAGATAGACAACTCTGCTTACCGTGAGGAAGAAACTTTCTCCACTGAGTATATCCCAAGATCTGGCAAAGGCCAGCTGCCTGAGGCTCTGGAAAACTACAACGGGACATGAAAGGGCAAAGGCAATCTGAGCCTGAAAGATCCACCTGGCCGAGGCCCACAGAGCGGGCTCCTCCGAAAGCGCGAATGGGCTGGAAAGGGAGCAAAAATCAAGTGGACAGCTGCCTGAAAGCTGCAGGGCAAGATTGTATTGTACAATGGGCTTCCCCAGGCTCCAGCAGCTTCTCTGGAACAGGAAAAAAAGTACCTCTCCAAAGTATTCTCCATGACTTTCCCCGCCTCCCATTGGAAGGTAATCTTCTCCCCCTCACTCAGATGGGTGAGGCCCTCCCTCTTGCCTTCAGGTCGCTGCATCCCCAACCTGCTCCCACGGAGCCCTGGCGCAAAAAAGAAGAACGCCTGAGAGGCTCTTACCAAAAGTCTTTTGTCGTCTCCTGCAATCCCAGCCCTCTCCTCTGCAGAGCTGCTTTGCATAGGTAGAGGGAGGATTGTTTGCTGTAGGCCACAGAATGTGGAGCCATTCAGTGGGATGGTGCTGGGCACCACGGGGGGGGTGGAGGGAGTGAGGCAAAGAGAGAAAGTGAAAAAGACAAACTTCCCCTCATGGATCAGAGAGAATCTCCTTTCTACCCTGATGGTGCACCATGTCTCACGGAGTTCCACTAAATGCTGGCTTCCCTGAGGCTCTGTAGAACTGCAACGGGGCACCAAAAAAGGCAAATATTCAAGTGGTCTCTGCACTGGATGCAGCCCAAGGAGATCATGCCTGGATTGGGGGGCCACGAGACCATTCTCCTGAACTGCACTGAATTCCAAAAATTCAAAGTCAAACCACGCTCTCCCTTTTCAATTATAGAACTCCATCACTATTTGGCTGGCTGTCTTCCCCCCTGCAGATTGGGACATGAAGGTGTCCTGTGGGGAGAAGGCAAAGTTTTTTGTGCTGGAAACCTATTTGGGGGCCCAACAAGTACAGCAGGAAGAGGGTACCTCTTCCAGAGCTTGTGGAGGGGATGAAAATAGAA
The DNA here is from genome assembly GCA_948472985.1 of Iguana delicatissima. Lineage (NCBI taxonomy): Eukaryota > Metazoa > Chordata > Lepidosauria > Squamata > Iguanidae > Iguana > Iguana delicatissima. The sequence goes on from CAOKZL010004285.1 coordinate 33,941, forward strand.
ATATCTCAGAGGAAAAGAAGGCACTCCTGCCTATCCCAAAGATGAAAGGAGGAAGGGGTCCCGAACCAAGCAAGATGGACTCCCCATAGCCACTCCCCAACTCTCTCTGTAGCCCTTTACCCTGAACTGTCTCAAGAGAGCCATCATTGGATTAGGAATCACAGGCAGGTGCAAGTGTGATACTACGAGCAGGAACAACCCACTAGCATCCACCCTTGCATTGCACTAACAACCTTCTAAGATCTAAGGCGACCCATGAAGGAAACATCAATGGCCTGGAATTATTTACAGGAGAGAAACTTTCTAGGCAGTGAAAAAAAAAAAAACATCAAACGATAGTGTGTATCCAAAGGTAAAATGGGGAGGTTACACTAGATGGGGATGAGATAAAGTCTGATGCCACCACCAAGTATGCAAATCATATCCTTGGCAAGGATTGCAGATTCGCAAATGTCGGAATTAGGTGAACCGAATCTTTCAAATCTACCAACGAAAAATAGGGGTATTTTTAAGTTTATGTTTTGAAGGTTTTGAGAAAAAGTTTAAAAAGCTTTTTTAACAATTGTTTTTAAAATTCTTTTTTTAAAAAACAATTTAGTAGATCGCAGAACCTTCCAGGGATTCCAAATATGCAAACTCAAAAATTATGCCATTTGTCCCATCCCTAATTGATTAACCGCTAAGACATTAAGAAAAATAGTATAATAAGTTTGCAGGTCCAGGGTTATGGATATCCATGATGGCTTCAATTTATCTGTTGTACTGTGAGCATTGTATATGAATGATTAAGGACACAGTACGAAATAGAATGTAGGAAAAATATTGTAATGGAATATTTAGATGATTGAGAACAAATGTGTAATTAAAGAAAATAAGCCAGGAGCTGAAGCAGAATAAAAATCCCGGGAATAAAGTTCACAAATATGAACAAAAAGAAGGAAGAAGTGGTGCAACGCGTGAGATTTTCAAAGAAAAATCACTCAAAGAAAGCAAGGGAAAAAATGGACAATTTATGACCTTAGGACTAAGAGTCTTTGGAACACTAGTTAAAGAACAAAAGGCAGGTGGGGTTTATGGGGAAAATTTTCTTAAAAATTAGATAGTGCTATATCTGAAATAGCCAACTAGAGCAGGCAAAGAAAATAAGGGAAGATCCTTTTGGTTATATTATATGTGTTTTAATAAAAGAAAATTTAGTATTATAATTCCAATTAAAAAAAGAAATAATTGTATAGTATTTTGTATAATTGGTATAAGTTTGTAGTATGCTCTTTTTGGGGTAGGATTTTGTGCTTCTCTTTGTGATGTATGGTTTTGCTTACTATTTATTACTGTCTTTCTTTTCTTTAATTGATTCTATTATTATTATGTTGGTCTATTTCCTAATCAAACTGGGTATTGTTTTTATTAGGAAATAGACCAACATGATGATTCTGTGTGTGTGTGTGTGTGTGTGTGTGTATCTATCTCCCTTGTACATGAAAGACCAATGAGAAAGCATTCCTCCAAAACAATAAAAAAAATCCACAATCTCCGGGGGGGGTGAAATCCCAGTGAAAAATTATACATAATATACAGGCCATTTCCACCCTACACTCTTCTAGTGCTATGATTCAGCTTCCCACACCCTGCTGAAGTCCTCCCTGAGCTGCAACCCCAGATCCATAAATAGAAGTGGGATAATAGCATTATAACAGGTAGTGCAGTGGAGCTGGTTTTATTCCTTCATTCCTTTGGAAAAGAAAGAAGGGAGAAGAAAGAATATATGATCATTGTGCTTTTTTTTCAGGCCAAAGCGATAAGAGGACGCTGTTTCAGAACAAACCGATCTGTAACGCATTGCATCCTTAATTGCTGTTGTCTGAGATTTTAAAAAGAAAGCTGAAGTGTATTGATTGTGCCACCACACAACGACAAATTGCTTTTTCCAGCCTGCTTTGTCCCGTTGAGTGGCCGGGGGTCTCTGAATGCTGCAGTCTGCAAAAGTCACTTTCCAGGTTGTACCTTAAGCCTTTTCCCTGACCTGGTGCTTGCAGAATAGTTGGATTGTTCTCTCCTTCTCCCCCGAATATGGACATCAGCTTATGAGCTGGGGAGGTAGGGACTTGTGGCTCAGGGGCCTCTGGGGGACAGCAGGCTGGGAGGGGCTGGCATTTGAAGACCTGAGCATCAGTCCAAGGGGTGCATATTACAGTGTGGGGTGTCAGAGGAGAGGCTGGCAAAGAATATCCTTCAAATATATAAAAATTTTTTTCTTTTTCTTTTTAATCAATGTTTTGATATATTTATTGACAATTAGTTAATAGGAAGCACGGCAATTTTTCATTGACTCTTATCTACTGGCTTGGATTTGCAAACTACAAAAATAGAAGGAAAAGATTCTCAGTTTTAGAGCCATTGTACTTCCTAGCTTTGTTTAATTCTCTCATTGCTTTGTTAGAAATTAGACCTTTGGTTTTGGTGTGTGGGAGCACGGGATTGAGTGATTAGATTTTCATTACCTAAGAGTTTGTGGCTATGCATACTTAATAGAAAAAACTCAAATACCACTCTTCTCCACTTTGCTTGCATTACAGATCCATTCAGCTGGTCCACATGTACACACAGACATTTATGAATTGCGTATCTAACGGTTTATAGTTTTCGTGCCAAGTTTTCCTTTCCTCTGTAACATGTTGTATTTGTATTTTCTTCCTTTATTACTAATCTTGCAATCTAATAATATAAGAGGGTTATGTGAATGTGTGATATTTCTTCTGTTTTAATATTCCTACCCTATTGATAGTTAACTTATTATATAAATGCTACAGAACATAAGATAATAAATATAAGTTCTCAATATAATATGCTGATTGCCTTGAATATTTATATAGAAAATGTGAATACCTTGGAGATAGATAGAATTGTGGTTTTTGGTTTGACACTAATTGTATTTTTCAGCTCTTTAAAAAAATATTCCAAATTTTCAGCTTCCAGAATTTTGTGAGAATCTGGACAACTTTTGTATTGCAAATTGTGTTTGTTTATCCTCCATTTGTCTTTCCTTTTCCTGGGGGGCTCTGTGTAAGACCTAGAGCATGGTCTTGGGGCTCCATGGAGTTGTTGTTCTTTTCATAGGACGACTGCATGCCTGGAAGCAAATAGCATTTGATTCCCTGCTGTGGCAGCCGGTGCTCACATGCTGCTGGTGGGGGCAATGATGTTATGAGCTTTAATGTGAGCTTTAAACTAGCTCTCCAAAATGCTGGAAGCTTTCAAAACAACTGTAGAATACCTTAGGTTAGATACATACTAACACAAGTAAATAAATAAATATAAAATAAAAATGAGCCAGACTTGCTGCCCCTACTGACATGGGAGCATATCAGCCAGTGCACCTGAATCATAGAATCATCAAAATGTGGAAGAGACCCACACGGGCCCTCCATGCCAACCCCCTGTGTGCCGGAACACCCTGCAAAGCACTCCGACAGATGGCCATCCAGCCTCTGCTTAAAAACCTCCAAGGAAGGAGACTCCACTACACTCAGGCAGCAGGATTCCCTCAACATCC
>CAOKZL010004286.1:0-37826 GCA_948472985.1 Iguana delicatissima
CATTTATTTGTGTGTGCCATTACACGTTCAGCTGTACAACATTGCCATTTGGCACAAGGGTGATGTAGCACAATTAGTGAGTAACTCCCCATAAATACACTTACATTATGCAGGTCTGAAGTAGGCTCTTGGTCATAGTAGGCAATTTTCTCCATTCTTAAACCACTATGTTGTATCTGGCTCTGCCTCCACCCCCAATTTCAGCTGGTAGAGCAAAGATTGTAGGGGGTGAAAAAAAAAAGAGGAGGGGGAAGGGAAGGAGGAGAAAAAAATCAAAGTCGTCTCTGTCAGCCAGAAGTCTGCCTGTTTCTATTTTCTGAAATTATACCTCTTGGTCAAACAGGGAAGGAACACTGATATATTTTCATTCAATGATTTAATGATTTCATTAATATAAATCTACTATATATTTAAAAAATGTGTTTCCCATGAGCAATATAGTCAAGGTGGTCCAACCTGGGAATTCTTGATTCAGTTCGAAGCTGAGCTACAGAACCATTTATCTTGGGCCAGCTTCTGGCTCTCTGCTTTAGCTGTTCTCTGTGCAAAATGTGGCCTCTCAAAGCAGTACAGACAAATGAAACTGCATTTTCAAGCACTCTGTGCAGAAGAAGTGCTATAGAAATGAGTGATTCATACTAAGTGCCATATGTGTCTCTGAGGTACAAAGGTCAAAGAGGTGGAAAGCATGACAAGCGTCAGGAAGCATGAAGAAAATCTGCTAAAAGCCATGTCCTGCCCACTTGTAGGTACAGCCAGGAACAAACAGATGAGACAGACCTCAAAATCTTTCTGCTTTTCTTTCTCCCGGCCCAAGGTAAACGAAGGAAGGCTAAATTCCACATCTGCTGGAAGAAGACAAGCTCTTGTGTCTGAAATCTGCCATTTCTTACACAAGCAACAGTATCAGGCAGGACTAAGCAGTCTGGAATTTAAAATTCCCTACCTTCTCTAAGGCCATTTCCACACTATACTGTTATAGTGCTATTATTCTACTTTCAACATCCTATTGAATCCTCAGGTTTGCAGTTTAGGGAGGGTATTTAGAATTCTCAGCCAGAGAGCTCTTTGGCCTCAGTAAACTACAAGCCCCAGAATTCCACAGGATGTTGAAAGTGGAATAATGCCACAATAACAGTCGAGGGTGGAAATGGCCTAAAAATCATGCTTGGTAGTACCTTCCCTTCATTTAGGATCAAAGTACAGGGAGCACTAGGCTAAATCATATTCTGGCTTTCTCCAGCTCTCTGACCCACTCTTCCATCATTTATTTATTTATTTTGGTGTGTATGCAAATGGAGAGCAACTCCACTGCTACTTTTTTCAGCTTCTGTGCAATCGGTGCTGACAAAGCCTAGATTGAATGAATGTGGATGGGGCGGAACTCCTGTTCCTTGGTTTGTCCACTGGCTCTGTTCCCCATATTTGGTCAGGGAGATGTGATCGCGGTCCTGAAGCTCCCTATGAAATAATGAGTGATGATTCATGCAAGATGTTTGAAACAAAATGACACCCTGTGTTTAAGGGATAGGGCTTTCTCGTGGCAAAACACAATCTTGGCATATTTGCTGTCTTCAGCGCTTCCTTTTGCTCTGCCAAGTCTGGGACTGGGGATCACGCAGAGATCTAAGACATTGTGATGACATGAGCCTTGAGTTTTCCTGCGGTATGTTTTTGCAAAAGCTCAGAGAGATTTTCTGACAGTTCTTTGGTGAGATTTCTCACTTTCCCAGACTTTCAATGCACAGCTCAGCATGTATGCTAAATAAAAAAAAAAAAACAGAGAAGCAACAGCAATTAAAAATATCACAGCGCCTGAGAATCCGAGAGAAATAATTAAAGCAAGGACTACAAGAGAGGAAAAAGAGATGAGAAAACATACGAGTAACCAGACCCTGAATTTCTGCTCAATGATATTCTGTATCATTAAGGGAGTTGTTTTTTAATTTTTTAATTTTTCTGCTTTTGTGTAACCTCCCAGTTTAGCTTGCGCATTGTTTGAAGAGATGAGTCAGCAGTTTCATTCTGCTTTAGGAATGTATTCAGAAACAGGAATCCCACTGACTCAGGGGTTCTGATACCCGTCCATTTTGTAAAACCACAACTCAAAGGAGCAATCTCATAAATTAGTCAGGTTCAGCGCTACTAAGCTACAAAAGGAGAAAAAAAACTAAAAAAGCCAGCCCCAGCAGAGATGGCCCTGACATTTCAAAATGGAACAACGTATCTTGTTTTGCAGCCAAGATGATATCTAATTTTTTCAGAAAGTTCTTTGATTCAGTTAAGTGGAGGGATCAAATGGATTTTTGAAGGTCATAAACATACATTTGAGTTCACTGAGACTGAACAAGAAATGGGTGAATGAATGCCATCTATTTTGGCCCCCATGTGAAGTTACATCCATTCAGTTCTGATGTTCATAAAGCATAGTTTTTTGATATTCAGAAGATCTGTGAATACCTGGATTTTTAGGATCAGAACTGGCCCTATCATAAGGCATAGTGCGGCAACTGCCTCAGGCAGTACATACTCGGAGGCAGCAGCACCTTGTTCCAGGACCTCTAAACTAGCTTTGTTGTTGTTGTTAGTTGCCGTCTAGTCAGCTTAGACTTATGGCCACTCTATGAAAGAGAGTCCTCAAAGACACTCTGTCATCAACAGGTCAAGTACTGCATAACCAGAATTGTGGCTTCCTTGACTGAGATTATCCAAAAATACCCTAAAGGCACCAGATCCCATCTGATCCTGAAAGCTAAGCAGTGCCAGCCCTGGCTAGTAGTTGCATGGGAGCCCATCAACAAATACCAGGTGCTGTAGGCTGTAGGTCAGAGGAAGGAACCAGCCAAATCACTTCTGAATATTCCCTGTCTAAGAAAATCCTATGAAATTCATGTGGTTGTTGACAGGTGACTTGATGGCACATGCATGTACACACACCCCTCTAATCCTGTCTTCCTCTTTTCTCACTTTTCACCTTACCGTTATCATCTTTTCTAACGAATCATATCATCTCATAATATGGCCAATATACAACAGCCTCAGTCTAGTCATGTTGGCTTCTACGGAGAATTCAGGCTTGATTCAGGCCCTTCCGCACCATGCTGGGGTGTAGGGATCGCGCAAGCAGCCTCTGGTGAGAGGCTCTTGCGTCCAGGGTCCTTCGGCTTCGCATGAGCTGCCTGCTTGTATGAGAGCCCCGCCTCTTCCTTCCACAGCACAGCCTGGGAGTTCCCAGGCTGCGCTGGGGCAGGAAACATAACCGGTGCGGCTCCAGAGGCTCTGTACGCCAGGTAAGTGTGCGTGAGGCCTGGGAGCAATGCGCAATCACGCACCATTTTTGGCTTCTGTCCGAAAATGAAAAGGTGCGTGATTGGTGCCTGCCGGCCTCTGGAGCATCGCACGATTGTGAGTGCGTCGTGCAGATTGCTTCTCACAATCACGTGATGCTCCAGGCACCCTTTCGCATGGAAAATGCCGTGCGAAAAGGGCCTCACTTTCAGACCCAATTATTTGTCATTTCAGCCATCCATGGTAGCCACAGAACTCTCTTCCAGCATCAGCTATCCCATCATCAGTAAGAAGATAAGATTCAACTACCAGTGGAGTTGACTTTTGTACATGGAGTTCAGCAGAGAGCAGGGCAAGTGCCATATTGACCTTCATCTCAGGCCAAAGGAAAAGCCTTGGTTTGACTCTGCCTAGGATTTGTTGTTGTTGTTAGTTGTAGTTGTTATTATATGCCATCAAGTCAATTCCAACTTATAGTGAATCTACCTTATGGCAACCTTAGCTATCTTCACTGCCCAGCTTTCAAAACCATGCATATAAACTAGAAATACTGTGACATAGGTTATTCTGATTTTGCTATTTAATTATATCTTTACCCTTGAGCATCTCATCTGGTTTCTTCATGGGTGCCTTTAGTCTTCTGATTTCATCCACAAAAACCACTACACTCTCCCTCCCTCATTTTCCTGCACGCTCTCTTTCTCTTTCTCTTTCCTTCCTCTCCCTTAAGCCTCAGGAGCAGCCTAACTTACAGAAACCTGGCAGGTGTAACTTTTCTTGGCACGGGGATAAAGCAATGAAGAAACTGGCAGCTGGTGAATTTCTACTGTTGTTAAAGGCACAGCAGCAGCAGTACTGAAACACCAGACACCCAAGTCATGGCTCAGTTGGATTTTCAGGAAACACTACAGCAATACATTTGGAGGCTATCTGTGTAAACATCTTTCCTCAGCACTGTGTGAGCTGAAAGAGATCTGTGTTTTTAAAAGGTATAAAAGCAACCTCTCTTCTCTCTCTCTATACTTACATAGAAACACAGAGGCACACATGCTTGTCTTCCATAAAGTGAACAAGAGGCTCATAGTAAATTAGCACTGAGCAAGACTAACCTGAAGAGCCAGTGTGGTGTAGTGGTTTGAGCATCACAACCAGGTTTTGATTCCCTGCTCAGCTATGGGAACCCACTCAGTGACATTGGGCATGTCATACACTTTCATCCCCAGAAAGCCCTGTGATAGGTTTGCCTTAGGATTGTCTTAAGTTGGAAACAACATAAAGGCACACAACAAGAACAACAACAAAGGCTTACCAGGGCCCCCAAACTGTTTTTCCCTCCAAAGCCTCTAGCTGATTTTATTATAATGAGAAATTTATAAGCAAAAGAATCAGTGGTAAGGGTGAAGCTGTAAGGTGTTGCACCATCTCCAAGCAGCACGGTGTGGGCCACCAATTGTGTGATGGAACTTGTGGCTCTTGTTGTTTTTTAGAGAGAGACTCAACACAGGGAGGCAGGTTATTATCAACTACTTGCTGGTACATTTTTACAAAACACTGAAAACACAGTAATGTCATTAAAACAATCATCATTGTCCTTGCCATCATCCTCCAACTGAAGCTCCTGACAATCTGAGTACCCTGAAAGCAATAGGAAAATTATTATCATTTTGTACAATTATGATTGATAATTCCTGAAGGGCTCAAATGCATAGGAATCTTGGTGATCCAATTTTGCCCAATCATTTCAAGGGGAGTTCACACACCTGCCCCTGGTGTTTCAGGGTCCATGAGAATAACTGAGGCATTTCTACAAAGAGTTTGCAGCATTTCACTTCCCCTAGTTTACATTGTATTTGCATGTGTTTTTTTTCAAAATCATAAACTTGAAAACAAACAGGTAGGGCTTGTATATTTAATTATGTATCTGCTTTGTTATCTGAATTGGCATTCTTTGCCTTCCCTGCTTCCTCATCCTGATTAGCAAAGTCAGTTTTGAATCTATTTTTTCCCCTCTAAAAGCAGCCAGGCTACTCTGCAAATGTTACATCTTCTCTCTTCTTTTATATCATATCCTTTAGCATTTCACTGATGAAAACCAGCACACATGTGGCAAAGCAAAATCTGACTGTGGTCAAGATGACAAAAGTTATTACTGAGGAAGAATACATAAGCTAGGTCAGGCAGCAGCAGCAGTTTGTTTTTGCTTTTGCTTGAGCCTACTTGGAAGATTCTGCCGTCTCCTGTTCCCTTGCTGAGGGCAAACTACACTTGGCCCTCCACATTCGCTAGGGTTAGGGACACAGGACCTTTGCAAATAACAAAATTTGTGTGTCTCTGGGAAGGGGGCTGAGGTACGGGTGGGGAAAGTGGGCATCCAGAGTCTAAACCAGGTCAGAGAAAGGAGGTGGTTGGTGTGGTGGTCCTGCACTTCCTCTCCCTTGCCCATCTCCTTTCTTGGGTGTGTGTGGGTACAGGGTTTGTAGTTCTGAGAATTTAGGCAGAGAACCATCCTTGGCTGGCCGAGCAGAGGCTAGTAGAGGAAGAGGAGAACCAGAGGTAGGTTTTTAAAGGGCTATGTGGCCTGATTGGAGCCACCAAGTGGGAAGTTTCCCCCAGAAAAGAAGCACCTGAAGTGGGAGGGCAGGGGATGGAGAAACTCGCAAATAATCAAATCCATGAATGTCAAACCTGCAAATGTGGAGGGCTGACTGTACTTAACTGAGGGCAAACAATTTTTGCACTTTGAACTCAGTTTAAAGCAACTGAAGTAAGCTGAAGACATGGGAGCGGGGGAAGTGGGAGGTGAAGACAGAAAATGGAACTTTTTAAAAGCTTTTGGAAAAATGGGATGACAGAGGATTAAGCAGAACTATACCTGCCAAATTGTCACAGTTGGAGGGTATACTATATCTCAGTTTCTCCTAGGACACCTACAGAGCATGACAATCAGAGTACTGCAAAGCAGTGGTGTGACTGGACTGGACCATGGGAAAATGTCTAAAGTTCTGAAACCCAAGGACCCCCTAAATTACCATCAAAAAATAGCAGGTAAAAATGGAATGCAGGTAGGCCCAGCATCAGTGCTTAGGTCAGCATGGGCATGCTAGAACCCACCTGGGCTTACAGTAATTGTCACAGTATCTTTTCTTTCTCCCTTCCTCCCCCTCTCCCTTCCTCCTTCCCTCCTTTGTGTGTGTGTGTGTGGCGCGCGCGCGCGTGTGTGTGTAAGCCATATATCTTATCTTTCCAAAAATAGGACTCAGGGCAGCTCAAAACAACATCAAAGAAACCTACAAACAAATTTTAATAGTGAGAACATATTTAAAATAATTGAAAATACAATTTAAAACACATTTTGTCATCTTATTTTTAACTATGCACTAGATTTTTAAAAGGTTGGACACCTAGGCCATTTTAGCACTAGCCTGTTATAGTGCTATTATTCCACTTTCAACATCCTATTGAATCCTTGGGTTTGCAGCTTAGCGAGGGGCGAACCGGCCCATCCCTAAACTGCAAACCTCAGGATTCCATAGGATGTTGAAAGTGGAATAATAGCACTATAACAGGCTAGTGCAGAAATGGCTGTACATAGCTACCGATGCCCATTGTATGGGTTTCACTTTTAAAATACATTATCCTTTTCTACAGTTAAATATGGCTTGTTCCCAATTACACATCAGGACAGTGGAATGTCAACTCTGTTTTATTCCTCTAGCTGGGACAGTGTAGGATTCAAAGGAAGTTAACATGGGAAACTGCACATTTAATTTTTTTTTCTTACCACTGTTGCAAAACAGAGTCCATTCTTCCCTGACTCCATTTTGGGGAAACTAATCTAATCATAATCGATTATGAACAAATACACTGTAAAGTATGAGGGAGAAATGTTAATTGTGAGCATCACTGAATTAATATACATGGCCATCTAAAGGGTCTCTTTCATAAGACCAATAGATCTAGGGGCCAAAATTATCTAACTTTACCACTAGTGTAAAACATATTATTGCCTGCTCAAAAGCTAAACTGAGTTCTTTCAACTCATTCTAATTATACGATATTCCAAATTTTTCATGTGCAAATCCAACTGAAGATAGATAGATACAAAATATAGTGTACAGGTGTCTGGGCGGGAAATAAGATTCTCATTACATTTAGTTATATATTTTTTAATTTATTTACAGCAATGAACCAGAGAGACCCTTTGTTTCAGTGTAACATAAGCCTAAATTATTTGTAAAAAACAGATAAGTCTTGACTTTCAGGTATTCCATTGATATGCTCTTGAGATATAATAAAATGCAACTTGGCATTAATGATATCCCTTATAACATGTTCTTTGTCTTCCAGTTACTTTATTGGGAACAGAATGTCCAGGGAGACATATTTGTATGAAGAAAAACAAAACGATATAGTCAGAGTTCAGTACAAAATAAGGATCGTGATAATATCATACAGCCAGGTCTTTACTTAATTTGAGGATATTTAATGAGAGCCAACCTGGCAGTACTGATAAAAATTCTTTTGCAAGGATGACTTCACAATCCACAAAAGGCTTCCTTCTTCTCCATCACAGAAAAAGCTAAAAAAAGTTTATTTTTGGATTACCATTTCCAGATTCCCCCAGACAACTAGGAATTGCATTGCAAAGTAGTAGAAATGTTTTCAAGAACAGATGACAAGTTATCCATTGTAGAATATCTTGAGGTATCCCACAAATTCAGAATGAAAAAAAATCATAGAATCATAGAATTGGAAGAGACCACAGGGGCCATCAAGTCCAACCCCCTGCTATGCAGGAACACACATCAAAGCACTCCCAACAGATGGCCATCCAGCCTCTGCTTTAAAACTTCTAAAGAAGGAGACTCCACCACACTCCCAGGCAGCATATTCCACTGCTGGACAGCTTGACCATCAGGAAAGTCTTCTGACGTTCAGGTGGAATCTTCTTTCCTGTAGCTTGAATCCATTGCTCTTTGTCCTAGTCTCTGGAGCAGTGGAAAACAAGCCCGCTCCCTCCTCGACGTGACATCCTTTCAAATATTCAAACATGGCTATCATATCCCCTCTTCACCTTCTCATGTGCAGACTAAACATACCTGGCTCCCTCAGCCAATCCTCATACAGTATGGCTTCCAGACCCTTCACCATTTTGGTCACCCTCCTCTGGACGTGCTCCAGCTTGTCGATATCCTTCTTGAACTGAGGTGCCCAGAACTGGACACAGTATTCTAAATGAAGTCTAACCAAAGCAGAATAGAGTGGTACCATTACCCGCCTTGATCTAGACACCAGACTCCTGTTGATGCAACAAGAATTTCATTGGCTTTCTTGGCTGCCGCATCATTACACTGCTGACTCATGTTCAGCTTGTGATCACTTTCATCGTCATGGGCTTCCAGGACTTAGACTCAGACTCAGAGTCTGAGGAAGCAGAACCTGCTGTGAGCCCTGACACAGAGACTACTGCAGCAGAACCTGCAAAGCAGACAGTACCACCACCCACTCCAGGGACAGAAGTGTCAGCTCCAGCAGGGAGCCCCGCTCACTCCGACACAGAGAAGGATCTAGCCATACCTACCTTTGCCCAGCGCAGACACCAAAAGAGTCTCCTGCCTCACTCCCAGTGAATTTATTATGCCAAGCATCAATTAATCAGGCACCAGCTATGCTGACCCTGGAGCCTATAAGAACTGAACCTTCCCTCTCTAGCCTTTGTCAACAATCAACTGATCATTTCTCTCATGCATGCTTCTGTTTGCTTCCCTTGCCCATGTTTCTGCCTTTGACTTGTGTTTGTTTTTGACTGCCTCTAATTTATGGACATTGTAGGGACCCTTATTCTTTCACATTTGCAAAGCTGTTTCCTTTCTTCAGTAAACTGACCACTTAAGTTACTGCTGAGTTTCTGATCTGTGTTTGTTATCAGCTTCTCCTGACTGCCAGCCCAGACCAAGCTTGGACATTCATCATATTGGAAATGGTTACTAAAGTAGACAGTTTCTATGAAAACCTATGCCATAATAATGCTTGTAAGTCTTTAAGGTCTCACATTACAGTATTATCATTTCTGGAAACAGAGTAAATTTTTCCTATATTATACAAACTAGCTTATGCACTATCCAATCCATGTCCAGTTTAAAAGATATAGAACGGTTAGAAGGGAGAGCAAGGACTTTGCTATTGACCTATTAATAATTAGCATCTGAACAGGAGAGTGAGGACCATACAAGTCACCCAACCACTCACCAGCAGTGGTATTATTATAATAGGTATTGCATATGAGGCAGAAGCTCCACTATAGTTTGGAGACTTAATGATCTGCCATAGGCTTGTACAGTGATTCAAGTCTTTGGTGAAGTTCCTCCTTTAGAAGGAATTTCTTGATAGTAAAAGCAGTTTGGCCATGGAGCCAGTTACCTAGAGAAGTGGTGAGGTCTCTTTCTCCAGACACCTTCAAAAACAGACTAAACAGGTCCATGAGGGGGATGCTCTAGCTGGAGTTCCTGTACTGAGCAAGGGATTGGATTTGATAGCCTGTGGAGCATCTTCCAATTACAATTCTACGATTCTATGATTCCCTTTCCTGATTTACCTAATCATAATTTATTGTGACATTTAAATCAGATGATGATGGTTAGCAATAGCCATAACTTATGCCTTGAAACCATACCCTTTCATCCTGAAACTATGATTTTGAATGATGGCACTAACTATACTTTAACACACCATAGTTTGCATGCCCTAGCACAACCCTGATTTAGCAGGAACAGTCTCAAACAAACCTCTGTGATTCTACATTTTCATCTACTTTTAATGTGTCCCAGTTTTCTCTTTCCTCCTTCCACTGTCCCCCTTTATCCTTAGCTTACTTCAACTGCTGCAAACTGAGTTGAGAGTGAAAAAGTAGTTTGTACTCAATTAACTCACAGGATTGAGAGGAGAGGAGAGACAAAATCTTGCCCTTTCCAGTAGACGAACAAACTGCTGCAGACTCTCTTCCTCATTAAGAACTTATGCCAACTTGAACACGCTCCGATATTGCTTGGCCATATGTGTCCAAGTTTGTTGCAGGGTATAAGTCTGCCCAAATTAGATGTAAGAGCAAACTATTCTTAGGCAGACAGGTTGATGGGAATGAATGCACAGAAAGGAGAGCACAGAAAGGAGAGCAGAGAACTGGTAGTCCTGTGGCACATTTCCAATTCTCAAAACCTAATTTGGACTGGAATATTGCAAATGTGACATTAGAATTAAGCCATAGTAGTGTGCCTGTGACCACTCACTAATGTGCCCTTCTACCTAAGGCTAGAAATGGGGACTTTCCAAGTACTAGCACATGCTATTTATAGACCACACCAGCTTCTCAAAAGGAAGAGTTGGTTAAACACCAGATTTCCTAGAATCACGCCTGAGCTCCAGGTGTGCCAGAATGAATGGTTTAGAATTCTTGACTCCAAAGCAGCATTATTCAATTTCTGAATTGTTTGATCCTACACATGGGAATAATTATGAGGAATATGGTACATACAGGGAGAGAGGAATGTTGCTGTAACCAGTCACATGAAAATGAAGTGCAATTGCCAGGTTGTTAAATTGCCCAAGGATGTATTCAATAAAATTCTCAAGAACTGCATAGGTAGAATGTAGCAATTTTTCTTTCCCTACAAAACCCTTTCCTCGACAGTGACTCATATGTTGGAGAACAATCCTAATTGTTCTCCAGCTAAATAATCACACAGAAGCCATTCCAGTGAAAGAATATCCTTTTTCTATTTCAGCATCTAAACTGCTTTATCACTGAGGGGGGCTGTTTTTCTTTATACTCATGTGTTTCTAATCTGGTTTTGAAATTTTAATTTTGTTTTTATTTGAATGTTATTGGTGTCTGCCAGCTTTAGCAGTGAGATATACATTTAGCAAATAAACAAATAAGAATAGCATAGAGTGATGCTGGATTAGATGAATGGTCTACCTTGTCCAGCGTTCTCTTTCTCACAGTGGCCAGCCACGTGCTCTTTGGGAAGTAGATGACAGCATTAGTCCTTTCCCATTTTTCCTCCTGACAACTGGTATTCACATTTTACCTGAAAGTAGACAGCTTATAGCATACCCTCCAATTGTCCCAATTTGGCAGGGGCAGTCTCAATTAATCCTTTTTCAGCTGTTTTTAAAATGTTCCAGTTTCTTTCTCCTCCTCCTACTTTTCCCTTTTGGCCTCCATTTACCTTCACTCACAGCAAACTGAATTCAAAGTGCAAAAGAAGTTTGCACCCAGTTAACTCTGTAGGGGATAGAGGGCAGGGAAAGGGAGAGGAGGAAAGGGGTGGAATCTTGTCCTTTCAGGTAGGTTCAGGGGAAAAACAAACTGCACAGCCTCTTAGCTTCTCTGGTCTTTCTCATTAAAAACTTTTGCCATCTTGCCCATGCTCTGATATGGTAAGAGAGCCAGCATGGTGTTGTAGTTTGAGCATTGAACCACAATCTGGGCCATTTCTGCACTAGACTGTTATAGCGCTATTATTACACTTTCAACATCCTATGGAATCCTGGGGTTTGCAGTTTAGGGAGGGGCAGAGATCCTCCCCCCATGAGTGATCTGTGGCACAAGAGGGATTTATGACAGGGTCCTTTTTCTGCCTGTTGCACCAGAGATCATTCACAGGATGGAGTGGGAACATCAGGCAGCCACTTCTCAATTGACAAGGGAGTGATCCCAGCAACTGTTTACTGGTAAGTGGGGTATCCGGCCAGTACTTACAGTGCTAGGAGTATGTAATGGCCATACTGGATTCTGCTGACATACTGAAACTACTCTGGTTTAAGTTTAAAGAGTCTTGAGGTTATCAAAGTTTTCAGGAGCCGATGAACCTTTAAAAGCCTTCCAGTTCAATGATTTTGATGGTTGGCCTGAAAAAACCCATGGGATAGAGTCTGAATAGTGTGTAAGAAAATTACTGATTTTCTGGTGGAGTTTTCTGTCTAGCTTTACTGTGAAACACCTTCATTTTCCTTTAATTTCTGGATGGACTGCTACCACTTGCTGCATCAGTGACTACATGAACAAATTAACTTGCCAGATGCAGAAAAGCTTCTTTTCTGGTTGTTGTTTCTAGTACTGTATATTGATGGTTCTGGTTAATCCCACCCAGTGAAATTCCAAAGGATGAAAAAACTATGTAACACCTATTTAAAATATATGTCCAAAATACTATTGTTCGTTCCAGCTACAGTAGGACCCTTGAATCAACGCGATTTGCTGCCTATGTGTTTACTCAGTATGGAACAATTGATTCAATAGGTCCACTCTAGTGGGAAATAACCAAAAGATTTCCAGCCTATATTGGATCAGACTATTGTCCTTTATAACCAAATGGTTCTTAATCTCACAGTGACTTACAGAGGTCTCAGGTAGATTTCTTTCTTGGCCATGCTGCCTCGCCATTTGACTTGAGCTGTCTGGAATTGAACTCATGAGTCTTTCTGTATATATATTCCCCAATGCACTCTACCACTGAGCTGCACACCTGTTCCCTAATGTGCAAAAAGATTTACTTGATTGCTCTTTCTCCTTACACTTCATCTGGCCCTGAGCCATTTGGGAGAAGACAACCTGTCTCTCCCTAGATGATTTGGACAATATGAAAAAACCTGCTTTCTTCAATTTCATCTTTATAGATACTATAAAATATAAAATTTCCCTCAGAATCTATGGAACTTTTTCTCACAATATTGTAAGATTTCCCTGATTAGATTTGTGGCCTGTGCTACCAACTCTTTAAAGTTACCTGGTGGCCTAGTACTCTGATCTTAACCATAAGGTGAAACCCATACATTTGAGCAGTCTAAATTATTAAGTCCAAATATTTCTTAAAGGAATAATGGCTGGAATTCATTAAAGCAGTTTTGAATGTGTAACCACTGTAATTACCTTTGCACATAGAGGCCATTTCCACACTAGACTGTTATAGTGCTATTATTCCACTTTGCGGACTCCAGTCCACTTCATAATTAATTTTATTGTTGTAAGGAAAGGAAAGAGACACAAGCCATTTCCGCACTAGACTATTATAATGCTGTTACTCCACTTTCAACACAGTATGGAATCCTGGGATTTGCAGTTTAGGAAGGGCGAGTGCCTCCCCAGCCCACCATGTAGAAATTGGGAATATGAAACAGTCATGAAGGCATAACTCTAGGGTATACTTTCATAACTGCCTTAGTAAATTCCTGCCCGTATTTTTCAAAAGAAAATGTTGTTAATTATTTGCAACTTTAAAATAAGAAATATATGGTGATACATTTGAACGCCTTAGAAACTGTTGTTGTTATAAGTCTCTCAACGACTTTTTACTCCAAATCCAGATTTACTTACAACTCTTGTAAAATTTAATTTGTCACATTTATCCATCTTCTCCACAGCTTTTCATTTGTCCTTGCCTCACACACATATATATCCACCCCCACAGCTCCTCCTCCGCCTCTACATATCTGTCAGAAAGAGATAAGTAGTAGTTGTTTTCTAGTCACACCAGGAAGAACTTCCAATGCATCAGAGTTTAATTCTTCTCAGACCAATCAAAACAAATTTACTGGTCTCTCTATCTATAAATAATATTAAAATGTCAGTCTCTCTTTTCAGTCTCACCAAGTAGCCATAACAACTCCATGCAACGTAACAACATACAGCATAAACAGACTCTGTGCATAACATTTTCCCACAAATTATACACCCGTAATCACTGACCATTGGTCATGCTGACTAAGGCATATGAGATTTGTAATAAAAAATGACTTTACCTAAATAGATAATAATAATTTTAAAAAAATCAATGTAGATGAGAATCACAGTGTTCTAATTTGTCTTTAAAATATTGTTGTTGGTTGTCTTTGGAGACCAGAGTGTGAATCCCTGCTCAGGCATGGAACCCAGTGGGTAACCTTGGGGGAGTCACTCTCTCTCAGCCTCAGAGGAAGGCAAAGGCAAACCCCTTTTGAACAAATCTTGCTAAGGGAACGCCTGAGAAGTTCACCTTTGTGTTGTCGTAAGTAGGAAATAACTTGAAGGTACACAACAATAACAGCAACTACAATTGTGTAGTGTGAGTGGACTCCCCAGCCAAGGCATTCCAACTTTTTTTCCTGGCTCTACCTCTTCCTCTCACCCTATGAACTGATGTAACTGCGCACAGCACACTGCTGTGGATAAGTGAAAGCTCCAGACTGCAGGCAGCACTCAGCTGTACTTTCCTTGGTAGAGATAGAAAGGTTTGTGGTCATGAGTTGTGTCAGAAGAAAATGATCTGCTGCAATTTCTTATATACTTTGAAATGTTTTTAATATACTACAAGATAAATCCAGTGGTAGTCCCAGCTAGAGTGGCCCCACTGAATGTTAGAGTACATGCTTATACTTTGCACGTTTATACTTACTGACAGTTTGCATTATGGTGACTTCCTGTTTATCACATCCATTTTCTTCCTGAATAACTCTAAACTGTAGCCATTTTGTACTTTCTTCTCTCTCCTTCATCAGAGCATTTATTTGACTATCAACATGTATTGTATGTAGACCTACTCATATATATATATCTTTACAAACAGTAAGCTTATTTCATTTCTTTGTTAGACCCTGTGTGAATGGATGGATGGAAGGGTGTGGGACTAGCTGCTGTTCAGCTTCTGCCTTGCCAAGTGATTACTCTGCTTGAGAGACTCAGTACTGTATGTCACATTTCCCAACAGTTAAATCAATGGGCTTATGTAAATGGTGTTTTAACTCACTTCATTCATTTCATTGGCTCTATTTTAGTTAGATCTAACACTACATTTTACCGTAACTAATTTAGTTATCATTTCAGTATGTTTTATATTTTCCCATACCTTTCTAACTTTCCGATTTTCTATGTGTTGTATATTTTTCCATATTCTTTTATATTCCTTCCAGAAGGAAAAATTATCCATTTTGAAACCTGTAAAGGTATTGAACACTGCAGGCATTTTGAGGAGAACTTCTCTCTGGGTTTTTATCAGAGTTTGAAGAAAGCCAGCATGATCCAGCCTGAGGATTCTGGAAGTTATGTTTCCAAACTCTTGGCATAAAGTAATGTTTCCAAACTCCATTTTTCCTTTTGTTTGACAGCCAGGGGCCCTTCATGCTACCTAATTATGGTGCTATTATTCTACTTTTAACTGTCAGAGTTCCATCCTATGGAATCCTGGGATTTGTAGTTTGATGAGGCTCTAGAGTTCTCTGGCTGAGAACACTAAATACCGTTCCCAGACTGCAAATCCCAGGATTCCATAGGATAATGCCATGGCAGTTAAAGTGAAAATGTAGTGCTATAACTGTATAGTTAGTATGGGCCCCAGGATAGTGTGTGTATATCTGCCTGTGAATATTTGAGAAAGACAGAGAGAGGGAGAGGGAGAGGGAGAGGGAGAGAAACTTTATAGTCTTTGGAATTACCTGAAACAGATATGGTGGGACTTTTGAAAAACTATGGCACGCTAAAGGGATGGACAGGAATGTCAAAGACAAATCTATGTACCTTTGCCCTGAGGTCCATGGTAGCAGTATGCCATTTTATGAGTAGCTGAATGAGCACATGATGGGGTTAAACTTCCAGGCTAGGAACAGGCCACATCTGGCCCCAAGCTATATATATGGCTTTGTCATCCACTAAAACTCTTTTTTACATAGCACTGAAACTATTATTTCCATGAATCTCCCTTGTTATATTTGATGTAACATTTCTGGAAGTCCTTTCAGAGTGAAAAATGCATATGGTGAGGATCAAGTGAAAAGGCTCCAAAAGCAAACGTATGCCCTAATTCTTTGCTTGGTTTCAAACATTTAAATTGCCATGAGATCACTAGGCTAAGTATGTGTCCATAATCACATCTGTTTGGGAGTAAATTCTTTTGCAACCAAAGGGGTCTTATTTTCCAGGCATGTTTGGGCTTGGGGGATAACAATTGGTTTAAATCCAAATATTGTGGTTTTACTTGTTTCTGGATTAAGCTGTTACTTTTATCAGATTACTGGCAGGGACTGCTGTTTTTAGAAGATAATTTCAAGGCTGGTCTTGGCAAGAGGTTCCCTGATGACTATTAAGGCTGATGAAAGAACCAAAGATGAGGTCGTGTTCTTGGCAAGTCCACTGAGCCTTGCCTTGCGCCATCGATCTGAAGACTACTCCGATGTTGTTTGTATCAAGCGTGTTGCTCTTGGAATAGAATTTTCTTCAAACCACTAAGGTGTCCTTGGACATCACAATTGCCCTTCATTTAGCTTTGTCCCTGTCAAAATATCCTCAAGAAGATATGTATGCAGGCAGGAGGCCCAGACTTCCATGTAAACATACACCTCCTTTAAGTTGCTAACATAATCTGTTCTAAGGATGCAACAGAAAATTCAACTTTACCTCCAGGCAAAAAATGTATTTATTTTAGATCTGGATATATTCTCCCCTGAAGAGGTTCAGTTTATGTTTGTCATATCACATAGATATCCTGGTTTTACCTGGATTCCAGACATGACACTCAGTGCTCATGTGGACCTTCATTTGGCCCAGATTCCAAGATTTCGTTTTTTAAAAAAAGAAAAATCTCTACTTCTTGTAGAAGTTGAGATATGGGGCAAAATGTGTAAGCATAAATCTGTCAAATTGTTTCCCAAGAAACAAGCCCACCCAGGAATGTCAGGCATGATGGAAGTACAGCAGGCCCTCCGTATATGCAGTCTCCAGTCCTAAGCCAGCTGAGTTGGTCTCAGTGACAGTGTGGGAGTACCCTCAACTTCTTGTGCTGGGGGACTTCAACATCCATGCAGAGACAGCTCTGGAAGGAGCAGTTCTGGACTTCATGTCTGCCATGACAACTATGGATCTGTCCCAAGTAATAACTGGTGCCAGCCATGCTGTGGGACACATACTGGACGTGGTTTTCTGTGCTTGGCATGTAGAGAAACTTTCTGTAGTGTCATTGTCTTGGACTGATAACTATCTGGTGCATCTTAGACTCACTGGCGGACGGGGTTGCAATTAAGATGGTCCACTCCAGGAGGCTTATGGATCCAGATGGATTCCTGACAGCTCTTGGAGAGTTCTCTGTTTCCTTGGGAGATGATCCTGTCAAAGCCCTGGCTTATCTCTGGAATAGGGAAATGGTCAGTGTGGGGGACATGATTTCCCCTAAGCATTGACTTCCCCAAAGTGGACCCAAGCAAACCTCCTGGTTCAGTAGGGAGCTGGCAGTAATGAAGCAAGTGGGCAAAAACCACAGCGATAAAGGCAAAAGACTCAGAGTGAGTCCAGTCAAACATAAGCTAGAGTTCAATAGAGGGCCTATGCCATGGTGATGGCGGCAGTGAAGAAATTATACTTCTCTGTCACCATTACATCTTCACAATCTTGTCCAGAAGAACTGTCTTGAGTAGTCAAGGGCCTTTCACAGTCTGGCCTACAAGAAGAAAACAAAGAACACTCAACAGCCCACAATTTGCAAGATGCTTTGCAACCAAAATAGCTCAGATTCATTTTGACTTGGATGTTATAGTTGAGACAGGTCCAGTGGATGTAATCTTGGCCCCTGCTTTTCCTGTGTTATTGGATACATTTCAATTTTTCTAGCCTGTGGACAGGATTCTTGGAATAGTGATAGTCACCACATGTATACTGGACCCTTGCCCCTCCTAGCTTCTGAAAGCAGCTAGAGGGGACTGGTTGAGTGGGTAAGGAAAGTGGTGAATGCCTTACTGCAGCAAGATAAGTTCCATCCTACCTAAAAGAGGCTGTGGAGAGGCCATTACTTCCTGGATCCCACCATCCTGAGTAATTATTAGACAGTCTCTAATATTCCATTTCAGTTCAAGGTTCTCATGTGTGTGGTGGGCTCCCAGCTTGAATGATGTCTGGAGGAAATGGATTATTTAGATCCATTTCAACCTAGCTTCAGGCCTGGCTAAAGGACAGAAACAACTTTGGTTCCTTGGTAGATGACCTATGCAGGGAACTGGACCTTTCAGTGGCTTTTGATGCCATCAATCATGGTATCCTTCTGGGCTAACTCTCTGAGATGGGACTTGGGCACATTATTCTGCAGTGGTTCTGGGCATTCTTAGAGGGATGAACTCAGAAGGTGGGGCTGTGGGTCTCCTGTTCAATGCCCTGGCTGTTGGCCTGTGAAGTCTCTCAAGATTCCGTTTTGTCTCCCATAAAACGTCTGGGAGACGTCATCCAGAGTTTTGGGGGTCAATGTCACCAATATGCTGAGGACACTGAACTGTACTTCTACTTTCCTTTTGATTCCAAGGAAGCTGTCATAGTACTAAGCTGTCGGGGGCTCCAGCCCTGCCGGCCCCTCCAGAGCCACGGAGGCTGCCATCGCCAGGGGAGGCTGTTCAGGCGTTCTCCTGGGAAGGGCGGGGCCCAGGCACCACCCTGAGGCACCGCCCGCCCGGGGTCCCGATCCTAAGGAGGCCATTGGTCTCCCCCCCACGCTGCTACAGCGACGGCAAGCCAAGGAGGCTGCCCGACGCTCCCGCCGGCTGCTGGAGCGTCGGCAGCAGGCTGAGAGCTCTCAGCTGGCCGATCGCTCTCAGCTGTGAGGCAGGCTGAGGGCTCTCAGGTGCGCAAGAGCTCCGGGATTGGCCGGCGCCAGTCCAGGGGCCTACTTAAGGCCAGAAGGAAGCCAAGTTCAGCATGGGGCAACAACCGTCGGGAATCCCCGTGTCGTCCGTCCGTGCCGTGACCCGTGCCTGCCGTGCTCCTGTCCAGAAGTCCTGCCAGCCAGCTGACTGTTCGTTATCCGGGTGAGGAAACCCTCTCTTTTGTTTCTTCGTTTACCTGCTGTAAGGCTTGCCTTTGTTTATTGTTGGACTGCTGACTGTAGCTCCTGGGGCAAGTCCCAGCTTGAGACCACCCTAGCCTGCCCAGCCCCGCCCCGGCGCCGACAGATTGTTGCCCCATCCCAGCCGGGCGGGATGGAGGGGGAGGACGCGGCCTTGAGGGCCCAAGTGGCTGCTCAAGCGCAGGAGAACCAGAACCTGCGAGCCCAGGTGGACCAACTGACCCAGGCTATGCAGGACCTGCAGTACCAGGTGGGGCAGCTGCAAGCGGTCCAGCCTCCCGCAGCCAAGATCCCGATCGCAGTGCCGCAGCGCTTCTCGGGGGACCCATCGGACCTCGAGACATTTATAGCGAATTGCCGCCTGTACATCCAGGTACGTGGCCAGGACTTCCCGAACGAGCAGGCCCAGGTGGCGTTCATGATCAGCCTATTGTCTGGTTCACCTGCCAGGTGGGCCATGCCCCTGCTGCACCAGAACAGCGGCATCCTGGACAATATGGAGTTAGAGATCCAAGGACATGTCGAGCGTATCCGCTTCCTGATGTCTGCGGTACTTCACTTCCCAGTGGTGTTGAGAATGCCGTGGCTCTCGCGCCATGACCCACACATCTCCTGGTCATGGCGCGAGGTGCTGTTCGCGTCCCACTTCTGCCAAGAACACTGTTGGCCGGAGTGGCTGATGGCCGCATTGGAGTCCCCGGGGGCCGTTTCCACAGTGGAGTTGCCGCGCAAGTATCGGGATTATGTAGATGTCTTCGACCCGAAAGAGGCTGACCGCCTGACTCCACAATGGGTCTATGATTGCTCCATAAACTTGGTCCCAGGCGCCCCGATACCCGCGGGACGGATCTACGCCCTCTCCGAACCAGAGCTGGCAGCCCTGAGGGAGTTTCTGGAGAAAAACCTGCGCCGAGGTTTCGTGTGCCCTTCCACGTCTCCGGCAGGGGCCCCTGTGTTATTCGTGTGTAAGAAATCGGGTGAACTCTGGCTCTGCAATGATTACCGTGCCCCCAACCGTATCACCATCTGGAATCGTTACCCCCTGCCGTTGATCCCGGAACTCCTGGAATGCCTGCGTTATGCGAAGGTATTCACGAAACTGGATCTGCGGGGGGCCTATAATCTGGTGCGCATCCGGGCTGGGGACGAGTGGAAGACGGCGTTCCAGACGCGCTACAGGCATTATGAGTATACTGTGATGCCGTTCGGTCTGTGTAACGCCCCAGCCGTCTTCCAGTACTTCGTAAACGATGTGTTCCGAGACCTGCTCGACCGCTTCGTGATCATCTACTTAGATGATTTCCTCATCTACTCACCGAACCAACAGGTGCACGACGTGCATGTCCGCACGGTCCTGCAGCGTCTGCGAGAACATCGTCTATATGCCAAACTTGAGAAATGCGCCTTCGACCTCCGAGAAGTCGATTTCTTGGGCTGCCGGGTGACGCAGAGGGGGATAGAAATGGACCCGGCCAAAGTGGAAGTGATTGTGACGTGGCGGCCTCCGGGGTGCCGCAAGGATGTACAGTGCTTCCTGGGGTTCGCGAACTTCTATCGGAAGTTCATTCCTGAGTATGCGGCTTTGGCGGCGCCCATTACCAGTGTTCTCCGGGGCAAGGCACTATTCCGATGGGGCCCCGAGGCACAGCAGGCCTTTGAGCGCCTAAAAACCCAGTTTGCGACTGAGCCGATCCTGCAACACCCAGACCCCAAGCGGCTGTTCGTGCTGGAGACCGACGAGTCAGATGTGGCAGTCGGGGCGGTCCTGCTCCAGCCCTCCGGCCCCGAGGGCCAACTTCTGCCGTGCGCATACCACTCCCGGCAACTCACTCCTCCCGAACAAAACTACACCATTTGGGAGAAGGAGCTCCTGGCCGTTAAAACGGCATTCGAGGCCTGGCGCCACATCCTGGAAGGGGCCCAGCATCCAGTACAGGTACGGACGGATCACCGTAACCTGGAATATCTACAGACCGCCCGCAAGTTGACCCCGCGGCAGATGCGTTGGGCCCAATTCTTCTCCCGCTTCGACTTCCGGCTGCAGTATGTCCCCCGGGCCCGCAACCGGAGCGCGGATGCCTTATCACGAAAACCTGAATACGCTTCAGCCGGGGAGTCCGAGGCTCGGGCCACCATCCTGCGCCCTGAAAACTTCGCTGCTGCCGTCGATGTAACAGCCTTGTCCCAGCGCATCCGCACGGCTCAGGCCGGGGAGCCGTTCCAGGAGAGGCTGCAGGCGCAGGATCCTGCGTCCCCGTGGTCTCGACGGGAGGGTCTGCTATACCATCGAGGCAGGCTGTTTGTTCCAGCGGGGCCTTGTTGAGAGGAGGTCCTTCGTCTCTGCCATGACGGGAGTCAGGCCGGGCACTTCGGTCTCTTCAAGACTCTACACTTGGTCTTGTGGGAATTTTGGTGGCCCAGGGTATGGAGCGATGTGGACCGGTATGTGCACTCCTGTCCCGTATGCCGCTGGGCCAAAGATCTTCCGGGGAAGTCTGCCGGGCTGCTGCAGCCCCTGCCAACGCCTGCAGGGCCCTGGAGATTGATCTCCATGGACTTTGTCACCGAGTTGCCGCTATCCAAGGGCCACACTACCATACTGGTAGTAGTGGATCTGTTCACGAAGATGGCCCACTTTGTGCCATGCCTGGCTCTGCCTTCGGCCAGAGAGATGGCCCGCCTTGTCGTGCAACACATCTTCCGGTTGCATGGCCTGCCAGAGGGTATAATCACCGACTGAGGAGTACAGTTCACTGCCCACTTCTGGCAGAGCCTACTTCAGCTCTTGGACATTAAACAGCTCTTGTCCTCAGCCCACCACCCGCACACGGACGGCCAGACGGAGTGAACCAACGCTACCTTAGAGCAGTACCTTCGCTACTAAGGATGTTACCAGCAAGACTCCTGGAGTGAACTCCTCCTGCTGGCCGAATTCGCGTACAATAACGCCGTTCATGCCTCGATGCAACAGTCTCCATTTATGGCCAACTACGTATACCACCCAAGATGGTTCCCGCCTATCGGGGCTCCATCGGCTGTACCCGCCGCCAACCAGTGGTTGCAGGATCTCCACGCCTTGCAGTCTGTCCTGCGGAAACAGTTCGAGGAGGCCAAGGAGGGGTACAACGTACGGCGGATGCGCACCGACAGCCGGGGGCTCCGTTGCGGGTTGGGGAGCAGGTTTGGCTGTCCACCCGTTTTCTTTGTTCCAACCGCCCCAACCGTAAGCTGGACGCCCGGTATATCGGCCCCTTCATGATCACGGCACAAATCAACCCCGTAGCCTTCCGCCTGCAGCTCCCTCGCTCCCTCCGGATCCATCCGGTATTCCATCGCTCGCTCCTTCAGCCAGCCACGGGGGTACGACCCGATGTCGGCCCAGGGGCTCCTCCCGGTCCGCTCACCATCGACGGGGAAGAGGAGTACGAAGTGGCTGAGGTCTTGGACTCCCGCCGCCGTCATGGCCGTCTCCAGTACCTGATCGACTGGCGTGGCCATGGTCCCGAGGAGCGTTCCTGGGAGGATGCCTCGGATGTCCATGCACCCGGCCTGGTGCATGCCTTCCACCGCCGGTACCCGGCCAAACCTCGGCCGCCCGGGCAGGGGAGTGATGTCGGGGGCTCCGGCCCTGCCGGCCCCTCCGGAGCCACGGAGGCCGCCATCGCCAGGGGAGGCTGTTCGGGAGTTCTCCTGGGAAGGGCGGGGCCCAGGCACCACCCTGAGGCACCGCCCGCCCGGGGTCCCGATCCTGCAGAGGCCATCGGCCTCTCCCCCACGCTGCTACAGTGACGGCAAGCCAAGGAGGCCGTCCGACGCTCCCGCCGGCTGCTGGAGCGTCGGCAGCAGGCTGAGAGCTCTCAGCTGGCCGATCGCTCTCAGCTGTGAGGCAGGCTGAGGGCTCTCAGGTGCACAAGAGCTCTGGGATTGGCCGGCACCAGTCCAGGGACCTACTTAAGGCCGGAAGGAAGTAAGTTCAGCACGGGGCAACAACCGTCGGGAATCCCCGTGTCGTCCGTCCGTGCTGTGACCCGTGCCTGCCCTGCTCCTGTCCAGAAGCCCTGCCAGCCAGCTGACTGTTCGTTATCCGGGTGAGGAAACCCTCTCTTTTGTTTCTTCATTTACCTGCTGTAAGGCTTGCCTTTGTTTATTGTTGGACTGCTGACTGAAGCTCCTGGGGCAAGCCCCGGCTCGAGACCACCCTAGCCTGCCTGGCCCCGCCCCGGCGCCGACATAAGCTATCATCTGCTGTCAGTAATGGACTAGAAGAGGGCAAACACATTAAAATTTAATTCAGACAAGACGTCCTGGTCAGTTGAAAGACAGATCAGGGAATATGGAATCTGCCTGTGCTGGATGGGATTACACTCCCACTGAAATCTCAGGCTTGTAGCTTGGATGGTCTTCTGGACTCAAATCTGAGGCTGGATGCCAAGGTTTTAACAGTTGTTACCCTGATTTCTGTGGGTCCCAGGAAGGACACCTAAATGTGCTCCAAATATTACAAAGGTGGGGAATTAGCTGAGAGAATACGTTGGCACTACGAGAGGCAGGGTAACATAGCGAGATCTTTAACCCTATGTTTATGGGGTCGGACCGCGACAAGAACTAGGCAAGTTGTTCAATTAAACCAGATTTTATTATGATATACACAATCCGGTACACACAGACACAAGCACTCATGCACTCATACAAGAACTATACAAGTAGAAAGTGAGGAAACTTGATAGGGGTTTTCAGAGGGTTTCTGGGGTGATACTCCACCTGATCCTGCAGTCTGGCAAAAGAGAAGATAGAGATCGAGGCTTGTGTTCATGGTTTCCTATCACGTGGAGGCTGAGGGGAGGCTCGCCAAACAGAGCGGCAGTAGTTCGGGATGCAAGGCACGAGCATTCCGACAAGAAGCTCAAACTTGGGGTTTTTATAGGGAAGATTGTACCTGGAGGCTAGCCCTCTCCCAAGGAGAACAATAGGGATTTGAGTGGAGACAAAGCCTCCAAAAGGTCAGAATCAGAATTGATGAGATTTAGCCAGCATTGCCAATTGTTAGAACAGTATACAGATGAGGAGCGCTTAGCATTTGTATAGAGCAAGCAGTTCGGGGCTAAGAGCCCTTGCATTTGCTTAATGGTCGGCTGTGCCTGGAGGGCACTACTGACTGTGCGACAGATAGTTGTTTACTGTCCTAGACCTAGCTTGCATAATTAAGGCCGTGCGGCCGTGCCTGCCTACACAGGCTCTCCGTGACCCTTTCAGACACGTGGAGTTCATCTTACGGAGTGCCACGTGGAAATATTAAACATAAACAATATGAAATTGTAGACCTCGGGCTTGGGCCAGATAACTGCAGTAACACAGTGGCTAGGAGGATGTTTGCACAGCTAAACTAGTCTGCCAGCTGAACCCGTTCCTTGAGATGTCAGATCTGGTTACAGTGATACATACCTTGAATACATCCCATTTGGGCTACTGTAATGCCTGCTATGTGGTGCAGCCTTTGGCAACTGTTTAGAAACATCAGTGGGCCCAAAAAGTTGGAGCTAGAATTCTAACCAGAGCAGCTTACAGGGGCATATAACTCCCTTGTTAAAACAGCTTCACTGGCTACCCATTAGTTTCCAGGCATAATTCAAAGTGCTGGTCATGACCTATTTTTATATACAGCTTAAGTCCATACTATTTGAAAGATGGTATCTCCCCATATGAACCCGCCAGAGTTTCAAGATCTACAGGGGAGGGCCTTATCTGGGTCCCACCATCATCACAGGCTTGTTTGGTGAGGCCTCGGGAAAGAGTTTTTTCACTGACTGCTCCCACTCTCTGAAACTCCCTTCCACAGGGGGCTAGGCTGGGCACCTCCTTGCTTCCCTCTTGCTGGCAGACAAAGACCTTTTTCTTTACACAGGCTTTTAATATGTAAACAAGTAAGCTTCTTATTGAGGTGTGTGTTTTATTTATCTTTCTTTTAAAACTGTTGTATTTCTTTTAAATGATTTTATACTGTTTAATGTATCCTGTTTAAATGTTTCCAAAAAAACTTTTTTTTAAACCCTTTCAGAGCTGCCTTGAGTCCCACTCTGGGAGAAAGGTGCCATACAAATGAGATCAATAAAGCAAAGCAGTTTCAGTATTATCAGCCTGCCTTGTTGGCCATATGAGGAACAGCTTGAATCAGCATCAATGCGCTTTCAGTTTCAGTTTCCAAGAGAAGTGCTTAAATAAATGTACCAGTTGCCATTGTGTGTGTGGCTTCTTCTTAGTGATACTTACAGTCATTATTTCTGTAGTTGCTATATTTGGAAGTGGGAGAGTGGAGCTATCCTAAGACACATCAGGAAGTTGATGCATAGGTGTGAAATGGTAGGAAAATTTACTGGTGTGGGCATTCTTGTGATAAAAAATATATACATTACTGAACAGGAGTGGGATTTCAAATCCAAAACAATAAAAAACTGTAATTATCATCTCTAATATGTGCCACAGCATCTTATGTTGTTGTTGTTTCCTCCTGAAGCAGAAGTCTACTGATAAGGGAAGAAAATCTTTATACAGAGCAAAAGTACACCAGTCTATTCCAAGAACTTGACAGAACGTGATTCTCAGATCACACATCATGAAACATCCTGTAAATGTGAAGCCAGTGATCTGTGTTCCCAGGTTCAGGTTGCTGCAATGAAACAAGTATCACCTGCCTAGGACCTCTTTTCAACAATGAGGCTTAGCCTTCTGACATGTACAGTGATAAATAAAAAAAAGAGAATACCTGTGATCATTAGCAAAGTATATGCTTCCAGAGTGTAGAACTCCCTCCCATGGGGGGCTTGGTTGGCTCCTTCTCTCTTTTCCTTTCACTGGCAGCCAACAACTTTTTTTATTATTATTATTCTGGCAGGACTTTGGCTTATTATTCAAGCAGCAGAAAAGGCTTTTAATAAGGTTGTGCTTTTTATTCCCCTCCCCATGTTTTAATTGTGTTTTACATTTGTGTTTTTAACATCATGTTATTTATTTTTTAAAAATTTTTACAAATAATTTTTCTAGTTGTACCCTGTTTTTAATTCCTTTCAAGTTGCCTTGGATCCTCTACAAGAAGGAAGGCAGGAAAATCAATCAATCAATCAATCAATCAATCAATCAATCAATCAATCAATCTTCTCCAAAATTGTTCAGGACAATTTGGGATGTAGCTCCATTTATTTTTGGAAACTGAGCACTCTGCCTTCAGTACGTCCTATGTACCTCATTCTACTTCTTTCTTTTTGCCCCATATCATTTTTCCATAGCCTGCTGCTAATCATTTAGGATCTCCTAATCTTTCAGATCTTTCAGTATTTGCCAAGGAAGACTACTCAAGGGACTAATCTCAAATAATGTAGCCTGAAGCACATAAGAAGTCAAATCCTGGAGATAGCTAGCTGATAGAAAAAGGCAGCTAGGTTTGCAGAAGGCAGCAGGAAAATCTCTTCAGCTCTTAATTCACCTAAATTGTTCAGGTCCATCATGTTTTAGTGAAGCCTCTATTGCCTTCAGATATTCCTTTGTCCATCTGAGTTAATGAGCAGTAGTACTCCTCTCTGGCCCTTATTTGGTAGCATCCCAAATCAACAAAGATCAGGTTGCCAGTTCCTTTTGTCTAAGACAGGAAAGAGGTACCTTCACTTTCTGGCCCTAATCTGGCCCCAGAGAGTTCCTCATCTATGCCCTTTCCTCTCTTTACTACTTCGTCCATGTCTTCTCATTTTTTTTATCGATTGCTGAGATCTGAGCTCATCTGACACCTTCAGTATTTGACTGAAATTGCTTTGCTCCTTGGTCTCCCTTTGACTGCTCTTCCACTGGTCAAAGAAGAAAGTTCCATCATCAACTTAAAGAGAAGGAGGGGCCCTGGGCACTTTATGCTGGACTTCTCATTATACAATGAAGGTTGAAGTAAGGGAGCTTACCCCCAACCTGGTGCCCTTAAGATGCTTTGGACCTTAACTCCCATGTTACCTTGGTATTTGCCATGTGGGGGAGTTAATGGGAATTACATTTGAAATTGTTTCCCCACCAGGCTGGGGAAGGCTGAAGCAGTGTGTGGCCATGGTCCCATTATTTTTCTTGGATGCTGCTCCAGCAGCTATAACCAAGAAATTTCTTGCAAGTATAGTGTAATTATGTGGTCTAAACTTTCCCTGAAACCATAACACTTCCTCCTCCTCCTCCTCCTCCTCCTCCTCCTCCTTCTTCTTCTAATGAAAGATGAGATAGTTGCACTTATTCATAGCATCTAGTTTCTTGGATAAATCTGCCGCATGATGAATAGGTGAATCAGTAGTGAAGTCTGCACTCAAAGTTTTAAAAAGGTAATATAATTTTCTAATTTTTTAAATTAAAAAGAACAGTTTTATGAATATCCATTGTGATCTGCTTTCTGAAATTCTATTCAGTGTCTTTTTCAGTCTCTTAACTTCTCTCCATGCTAGAACTCTAAAACTGGCTTCTGTATCATTAAATCCCAGTAGGCTTGAGGTTTTTCTGTTTTAAATTTAAAGCCTTCATTTACACAAAAATACCAGTTAAAAAGTTATCCTAGATATTCTGTGATGCAACTCTAGAGAAGGTTATTGACAGCTATTGAAAAAGAGGTGTCAGATTGTTTAGCTTGTCAACATAATCCAGCTGGCAAAAGGACAATTCAAGAAGCAGAACTGATAAATGTCAGTGATTTTTTTTAAAAGCCAGATTCTGCAAGATTCAGCTCCAACTTCCACATAATCTGCCTCCTTCCCTTTTCTCTGGTTTTCTTTACTTTTTTCCCCCTAGTCCTTTGTGTATGTTACTGCCTTTCTTACAAAATTGCATGAAAACATTGTGACAATAATGTGATCAAGTGTTTTTTTGCACAGATTTTTCAAAACAAAACAAAATACATTTGGTCTGGCAAAAATGAGCACCAGTGGAAGCACTTCTATGTTATGTTTCCATTTCTGGGCACAATTCAAAGTGAAGCTATGCAGCTTAAGTCCAGACAATCCGAAAGATCAAAGCCTGCCCGAGGTCTTACAATCTTCAAGGGAAGGTTTTTTCTTCACCCCATCTCCCTCCCAGATTCAGTTGGTGGGGAGAAAGGAAATAGCCTTATCAGTGGCTGATCTTTGGGAGGGATTTGGAACTCCTCCTGAAGGAGACTCGATGTGCCTTTCTGGGTAGGGAAGAACTGTCCTGTTTAAACAGACGTTCAGCCTTCACTGACTAAGCTAGAGTGATATGCAAGGAGCTGTACTGTTTTTAGTATGTAATATGTATTTTAGGTGTTTTAATTGTTCTAATGTTAATGCTTTAAAAGTTGTGTTTTAACTGGATATAATGGTTTAATGCTTTTTAAACTTTTGTATTCCATATTGTTCTAGATGTTCTGTTTTAATTTATTTTGTAAGCTGCTTTGAGTCCCATTAGGTAGAAAAGCAGGATATAAATCAAATCAATTCAAATGAATCAATCAATAAAATATTATATATGCAATTATGTGCCATGTGAAATAAGGTTTTTTAACTTACTCTTTTGACAGCCATTAGCTAACTATGGTATGAGAAGAACAGAAGATTGACTGATTAAAGTTACATCTTTCTTTACCTTCAAACTAAAGATTGGAAGGCAAAAAATCTGGCTGCTTACACAAAACTATTCAACTCTTAGTCCTATGAGCCTCTTTTCTTTGCTCATAATTGTTGTTATCATTGGCTCTTGGGGTTCTTCCCTGGCCTTCTCCTTTCATACTTGTTCCTTCAGTAATTCTTGACCTTTGCCCCTCCAAATGTTTTGGACTTCAGCTCCCAGAATGCCTGACCATTGGCCATCCTAGTTGAGGTTTCTGGGAGCTGAAGTCCAAAAGAATCTGAAGAATCTTAGATTGAGAACCACTGCTGTGGAACATTCCTTCTCTTGCCTTGGGCCTTCTTCCTGCCCTGGTCATTTCTTGGCTCAATTCAGCTCTGCTAAAAGCAGCTAGAAACTTCTATGCCTTCCTTGGCCTTACCCCATGATGACAGCTCACCCAGTCAGAATCTTCATCCTGAAAAGCGGAAGACTCTTTAGCATATATTATACTACTGAAATTCATGTATCCATTGTTGTGGATGGGGAGAAGGGTGGGTCCACTTTCATTTTTACAGCTGCACCAGTCTGCACAAGAGCCAAGCAGCTGCTGGGACTCGTTCCTGACCGAAGTTTGGCACCAGAAGAACTCTTGTACAAGCTAAAGCAACTGCAAGAGGAGCACCTCTGAAACCTACTTTCTCTACCCTCTTGGTGCTCCTTCGGAGGGAAACGGCTTTTTTTTTCATGCTTTCCTGCAAAGCAGCACAGAGACTCGTACTTTCCAGGTACTGCTTTGAGGGAAAGGGCAAAAGAAATTGTTCTTTAGCCTTGTCTCCCACTTATAACCCACCATTAGGAAAACCCAGTTTATTTTACTCTCCTGGCACTTGAAGGACCTATGAATGTACTTGTTCCTTCACAGCCATGGATCCACCAGCTTTCCACTGAATTCCAGTACTATAATACATTCAGCACTATAGTATATTGAAACTACAAACAACTAGTTTCAACAAGTAGTTTCTTGCTATTTGCACAGGGAGACAGTGGTGATGAGGTTGCCAGCTGAGTGGCCCCAGAAGCCATGCACATGGTTCTAATTTTTTAAATCTCTCAACAAACCTAGGTAAAGAGATAGGTGCCATAGTAGCTAGCTGCTAGACAATAACTAGGAAGATGTGGCTTCACATCTCC
The DNA here is from genome assembly GCA_948472985.1 of Iguana delicatissima. Taxonomy (NCBI): domain Eukaryota; kingdom Metazoa; phylum Chordata; class Lepidosauria; order Squamata; family Iguanidae; genus Iguana; species Iguana delicatissima. The sequence continues at coordinate 29,907 of CAOKZL010004286.1, forward strand.
ATATACCCCTAATCTTATTGGGTGCCCCACTCCAACTTCTTTCCAAATAATTTACCTCACAGAGCTGTTAGAAAATGAAAAGGGAAGAAAGGAGGAACTCCAAGAGCTCCTTGGGGAAAAAACAGAATTAAAATGCTGCCAATACTGATAATTTTATCCTACTCTTTCTTAGGCTTGCCATGTCCTCAGCTTTTGGCTGACGTAGCAAAGTATTGCTGTGTTTCTCTGGGTCTTCAGGCATGCAGAGAAATCTCAAGCTCTAAGGAGATCCAGGGAACACTGGAGAAGGAGAAAACTTTATTTTGATACGTGAGGTGGCTTAAAAGCCTGGGCACCTATTTCCCTCATTTTCAGCTGACATGGGGGTTTCTGGTTAAATCTTTCAGCACATTCACTGAATACATGGAGAGATTCTTTGGGTCACACAGGCTAGCTCTACTGAGCAGCAGAATCACACATCACCTTATTGATCTCCTGGGATCCTTTCACATCATATAGTACCATGATTCCACTTTAAATGTTATGGTTTCATCCTACATAATCCTGGGATCTGCAGTTTAGGAAGAGGCATTGAAAATACTCAGCCATAGAGGTCTAGCACCTTACCTTACCAAACTACAAATCCCAGGATTAGACAGGATGCAGCCACAATAATGAAAGTAGAATCATAGTGTATAGTTGTATAGTATAAAAGAGCTCTTGGTGAAAGTCCAGTGGACTTTGTAAAAATAAGTCTCTCATGTGTGTCAATGTGAAGGCCAAGTCAATTTTCTGCTTGAAATAAAGGATGAGATAATGCAATATTCCCAATTCTGTTTATAGAAGCTGATCAAATGGAGAACAGGATCTTCCTTCAGTGGTAGTAGAGTGTGTCATTGTTGTTATTGCTGTTGAGTCCTTCTAGTCATTTCCAACTTTTGGTGACTATAAGACAAAGCTATTACGGGGCTTTCTGGGGCTCAGAGTGTTTGCCCAAGGTCACCCAGTGGGTTTCCATGGCTGAGTGGAGAACAGAACCCTAGAATCATAGAATCATAGAAATGTAGAGTTGGAAGAGACCACAAGGGCCATCCAGTCCAACCCCCTGCCATGCAGGAAAACCCTCAAAGCACTCCCGACAAGTGGCCATCCAGCCTCCGCTTAAAAACCTCCAAAGAAGGAGACTCCACCACACTCTGTGGCAGCACATTCCACTGCCGGACAGCCCTGACTGTCAGGAAATTCCTCCTGAGGTTCAGGTGGAATCTCCCCTCCTGCAGCTTGCATCCATTGCTCCTTGTCCTGGTCTCAAGAGCAGGAGAAAACAAGCCCACTCCCTCCTCGACATGACATCCCTTCAAATATTTAAACATGGCTATCATGTCCCCTCTCAACCTTCTCTTCTGCAGACCAAACATACCCAGCTCTCTAAGTCTGTCCTCATAGGGCATGGCTTCCAGGCCCCTCACCATTTTGGTTGCCCTCCTCTGGACCTGCTCCAGCTTATCCATATCCTCTTGAATTGGGGTGCCCAGAACTGGACACAGTATTCAAGATGAGGTCTAACCAATGCAGAATAGAGTGGTACCAATACCTCCCTCGATCTAGACACCATACTCCTATTGATGCAACCAAGAATTGCGTTGGCCTTCTTGGCTGCCGCACCACACTGCTGACTCATGTTCAGCTTGTGGTCTATGAAGACTCCTAGATCCCTTTCACACGTACTGTTAGCCAGCCACGTGTCCCCCATCCTATATTTCTGCATACCATTTTTTCTGCCTAAGTGTAGGACCTTACATTTCTCTCTGTTGAAGTTCATTTTGTTAGCCTTGGCCCAGCTCTCCAATCTGTCCAGGTCCTTTTGAATTTTGATCCTGTCATCAGGCGTATTAGCAACCCCTCCCAATTTGGTGTCATCTGCAAATTTGATCAGCGTGCCCTCTATTCCTTCATCCAAGTCAATAATGAAGATATTGAACAGCACCGGGCCCAGGACAGAACCCTGTGGCACCCCGCTAGTCACTTCTCTCCAGGATGAGAATCTGCCATTGGTGACCACCCTTTGGGTACGGTCAGTCAACCAGTTACAAATCCACCTGACAGTAGCCCTGTCCAGCCCACATCTTACTAGCTTCTTTGCAAGAATGTCATGGGGAACTTTGTCAAAGGCCTTACTGAAATCAAGATATACTATGTCCACAGCATTCCCTTCATCTATCAAGCAAGTAACTCTATCATAAAAAGAGATAAGATTAGTCTGGCATGACCTATTTTTGAGAAATCCATGTTGACTTTTCGTAATTACGGCATTGTTTTCTAAGTAATTAGAAACTGACTGTTTGATGATCCGCTCCAGGATCTTTCCAGGTACTGATGTCAGGCTGACTGGGCGATAATTATTTGGGTCCTCTTTTTTTCCCTTCTTGAAGATGGGGACAACACTTGCCCTCCTCCAGTCTGCCGGAACTTCTCCGGTCCGCCAAGAGTTTTCAAAGATTATAGCAAGAGGTTCCGCAATGACCTCTGCTAGTTCTTTTAAAATCCTAGGATGCAATTCATCTGGCCCTGGAGACTTCAATTCATCCAGTGTGGCCAGGTATTCCTGTACTACCTCTCTATCTATTCTGTGCTGCATTTCCCCCACTTCCTCACCTGCTCCCCAACCGCCAGGTTGCGTGTTTTTATCCTTTTGGGAAAAAACTGAGGCGAAGAAGGTGTTGAGGAGTTCTGCCTTTTTTCTTCCTCCTGTTATTAATTCACCATCTTCCTTGCGCAGTGACCCTATCGTCTCCTTCTTTTTCCTTTTGCTGCAGACCTATTTAAAAAAGCCCTTTTTATTGTTTTTAATGTCTCTGGCCAGCCTAAGTTCGATCTGTGCTTTAGCCTTTCTGACCTTCTCCCTACATCTCCTGGCTACTTGCTTATAATCTTCTTTGGTGATTTCCCCCTTCTTCCATTTCCTGTACATGTTTTTCTTAATACTTAGCTCAGCTGAGAGCTCTTTAGTCAACCATTCCGGTTTGTTCAGATGCCTTCCATTTTTCCTCCTTAATGGCACAGTTTTAGCCTGTGCCTTCAGTGCCTCCCTTTTAAAGAACTCCCATGCATCCTGAACTCCTTTCTCATTGACTATTCTTGACCACGGGATTTCAGCCAGCAGCTCCTTCAGTTTACAGAAGTCTGCTTTTTTAAAATCTAAGACAAATGCCTGGCTACACTTGCCTTCTCTTCCCCACTGAATACAAAATTCTAATAGGGCATGGTCACTCTCTCCTAAAGATCCAACCAGTTCTACGTCATTAACAAGGTCTTCCCTGTTGGTCAGGATCAGATCCAGAATATTTGATCCCCTTGTCGCCTCTTCCACCTTCTGGACCATGAAATTGTCTGCAAGACAAGTAAGAAACTTGCTGGACCTTGCCGCCTTTGCAGAGTTTGACTGCCAACATATATCCGGATAGTTGAAATCTCCCATTATTACTGTATCTCTCCTTTTTGAATGTGCAGTCATTTGGTCTATGAAAGCGCCATCGAGGTCCTCAGTCTGGCTTGGAGGTCTGTAGTAAACCCCCACTATAATATCCCTATTGTTTCTCGCTCCCTTAATTCTTAGCCAGATGCTCTCGACCTGGCTTCCGGTGTTCAAGTCATGGATCTCTTCACAGGTGAAAACATCCTTGACATATAAGGCTACTCCTCCTCCTTTCTTATTTGGTCTATTTCTACAAAATAGGCTATACCCCTCTATTCCTACATTCCAATCGTGAGACTCATCCCACCAGGTCTCAGTGATGCCTATCAAATCATATTTATTTTGCTGTACTAGGAGTTCAAATTCATCTTGCTTGTTTCCCATACTCCGTGCATTAGTGTAGAACCCTGGTCTCCAGCTCCAACACTCAAAACACTGCATCATGCTGGTTCCCTTGCCCCACCATTCCTGAGGGCAACAGCTACAGCTCTATTCTCACACGTGCTGTCACTGCTCCCTGGCCTTCAGCCTCTGCCACCGGAGGCAGGACACCTCCTTCAGCTAATTAAAGTTCCCTGATCTCAGGGCCAGTGTTAGTGTCTTAAGGCCTGTATCTCTTCTCCAGCCCTCAGGGTGAGAGGGAGAAATCTCAGGGTGAGAGCACTGCCATCCAAGGCACATATCTCTGTATTTTTATATGCTCACCATTGCTGGATGCTGCTCTGGAATAGATTGTTTTCTTTCAGAGGTGAGCTTGGGAAATTTTCTTTGGACTACAACTCTCATGTGGTCTTAGAAGCAGCACTTGCAAGTGTATTAAAAACAGAGCTGGAAAGTTTTTTCTACCTTCTTTTATTCAACGGAGAGCTTGCAAAACTGAATTTCCAACCAGAGAAATACTTTCTGATTGGTGTTTATTGTTTCAATGGTGTTTGTTATTGGAACTGCATGCTCTAAGCAACTGTGACTGATATTTAATGCTTCATGAACAAGGATATCAACAGGGGCAGAGGCATTCCTGCATCTCAAGCTTGGGCCCTGAAATCTCAAAGTGAGATGGGGATGTTGCTGATCTGGCAGCCCTCAGCCTAATGGCCAGCCCAGTGGATGGCCAGCCCAGTGTTCTGCTTTAAACAGCGGCATCCAAGCCCTCTGTGGAGCTCTTTCGCTGTTGTTAAAGGGGTGAGGAAAGGAGAATAATGCCCAATAGAGTATGTTTCTCTCACAGCATGGATCAATGCACTCTCTTAAAATGCAGGAAAAATACCTGCCTGCAATTCACCATTCTTCCTTAGTCTGCTCTGAACACCCCTTTCCTTTCTTTCCTCCCTTCTCCCCCACTCCCAAGAAACAGAAAAAGGATCCATAGTAAACAAACAGAAGGCTTTTAAAGCAGAGTTCCTTGTACTCTGCCCACTCAGTCAATAACATAGAGACTTTCATGTTTACACTGTCATGCTTTGCTAGACTCAAAGAGAGAGAAGCACTAGACAGAATTTACTGCCTTTATTAGATTTGCAGCCCAGTTATCTGGGAAGGAAAAAAAAACAAATGAAAAGGCTGGAATGCCCTGTGCCAGATCATAACTCTCCTCTGTTATTACACTGCCAACTTACAGAGACATCATTTCTGTAATAGCTGTTTCTTGATAAGATTCTGCTACAGGTGCCATATCCTCTTTCTCCTTGATTTTTTTTTTAAATCTCATCCTAATCATGCACATTAAAGGGGGAATCTCAAAAGAAGTACATTCTCCCAGTCAGTGCTTTTTCCACAATCACCTTGACTGCAAACTTTAATCAGACCTGGGATGCACTGAGCATCCCAATACTGTGCAGAGAAAAAGCGAATATGCTACTCTGAATAAATTATTCAAATTATGGTATTAGCATAGAGTTATGTCATGCATAATTCATTCTCAGTATGGTAAGAGGCAGCAGGCAGTGTGTGTGTGTGTGTGTGTGTGTTTGTCTGTGCATTGTGGAATTCAGAATTTGATGACAAAGACAGTTGCCTAAAAAGGGAAAGGTGGTACAGAGATGTAGGCTGTGGAAGCATCTGGTTCTTAAGAACCCTATCATGTGGAAACCAGATGAAGGGAACTGTTTCCTGTTGGTGATGGGAATTATAATCTGACATACCTGGAGGATTTATGACTGTGAAAGGCTGCTTTAGATCATTAAAACAGTACAACAGACAGGGACCATGGCACAATGTTGTGGCATATACTTAGCATGCTGAAGTTCTCTGGTTCAGTGCTCAGCATCTCCAGCTAGCAGAGTATGGGAAAGTCTGCTGCCAGAGATCCCGGATAGCTACTGCCAGCCATAGTGGATGATAGTGGGAAAGGTGGACAAATATTTCCTGGGGTAATGTGTAACACAGTAGTTCTTCCTGTATCCATGGAGGATATGTTATCACTATGAACTGGTCTGGCTTCGGTAGACATTAGATATCATTTTGATATCATAATTCGGTCCTGTTTTGCCACCAGCCAAGTGTTTGTGAGGCCCCCGAACAAGCACCGAGCTAGGCATGGCTATTAAATGCTGACTCATCTTTGTTTACACCAAGGCAAGCCAGAAACTGCCAGCTCTGCTTAGGAGGCCTCCCGAAACAAACACCTTAATTAAAAATGCACGCTAACACAAAGAGACCCCTGCCCTGAGCAGGCACCCTGGCGAGCTGGATGCTCAACTGCCCAAGCAAGCTGCATCTGCATACCGGCCATCCTATTGTCAATTCGAACCTAACTCAATCATGTAAAATTCTGACCTTTTGGAGACATTGTCTCTCCCCCAAAACTCATTGTTCTAGCCCAAGTACAGACTAGCCCACGGTCATCCCTTCCCAAGTACAGACTAGCCCACGGTCATCCCTTCCCAGTTCCTGTTGCAGGAGCCCAGAGAACACAGAGACCACAGAGCAAGAAAAAGAGTAATTTATTACACGCGGGCTTTTGGTTGGATTTCTCCAAAAGACCAAAAGCCCGCGCGTAATAAATTACTCTTTTTCTTGCTCTGTGGTCTCTGTGTTCTCTGGGCTCCTGCAACATAAATGGTGCCGTGACTTGGATCGCTGCAGGCTCTGAGACACCGAGGTGGCGTTTTGCCTGCTCTTGAGTCGCCTTGCTGGGCGGGGGGCTTGGCGTACGAGCCCCACGTTGGGCCCACCGGCTACCTCCTTTTGCCGGAACGGGGGAGCCTGCGCTAGGGGCGCCCAAACGGCAAGCGCTGAACCGAGGGAACCTTCCTCCTGGAAGCAGAGTATAGAAACTGGGCCCTGCCTCCACTGAAAATTTCCTCTGTGTTCGATTTGGCAATCATCATCTTCGGAGAAGTGGTTCGTGGTCCGCTGCGCCGTCAAAAGACCTAGGCAAGTAGAATTTGGTTAGAGGCCAGATGCCCCACTCGCTTCAGGGTGGAAGGGGAGCCTATCACCTCCCAAGCGGACACGAGTACTTAGCCGTAAAAGCGCTAAGGAAACTGTTCCGCTTTGTGGTACAGGATGGCGGGAGGCAGGGACTGTGTGTGTGAGTGTGTGACTGTTGTGCGGTGATTGGTTGCTGCGGTTCTGGCTATTGACCGTGATCGTCCGGCGATACCAGCCAGTGACACGTGCGTGTGTTGTTTTATTCCTCGTGTGTCGGTCGGTGAGACCCCTTTACTCACCGACCATTCCCTTCCCCTATTGTGTCTGTCTCATCTTAGGCGGGAGGACATGGGAGGTGGTGGAAGCAAGGGTTGCATGCCTCTGCAGTGTATGCTGAAAAACTTTAAGAAAGGGTTTAGTGGAGATTATGGAGACCCCCCCATGAGCCCTCAATGGTTGCGGTTTCTGCATGAAGTAGAATGGCCATCATTCAATGTAGGATGGCCCCAAGAGGGGTCTTTAGAAAGTGGTAAGATCAGCAAAGTGTATTCTGTGATAGTGGGAAATCCAGGGCGCCCAGACCAGTTCCCTTATATAGATTCATGGGACACTGTAGTGCGTTCTTCCCCACCGTGGTTACGGAGATGCCAGGAGTCACAGGCAAAAGTTTTGGTATTGAGGAAGGAGAAATTGGCTAAAAAGTTAAAACCAGTGTTAGAAGTTCCTGAAGAGGAACCCACAGAGCCATCGGCCCCCCTCGTCCCATTCTTAAGCTTTACACCGCTGCCACCATATACACCGCCTCAGGTGGGGCCAGATCAGCAGTTAGGGACTGGAGCAGCGGTGCCAGCAGCGGCCAGGACTGAGCTGGAGCGTGCCCCTCACGCCGCAGGAGCAATGGAGTCTCCCAGCAGCGCCGTCTCATCTCAGGGGACTAGCATAGACTACTCTCAGATGGCAACTACCAGTCCGGCCAGTCCCCTTAAAGGTTCTGATTGGGAGGACACGGCGCACTCCTATTGTGACACGCTCAAAAATTCCGTTGGAACCCTAGAGGCTCTGTGTTCGTCCCTCACCGGCAACACGCCTAAGGC